>JASAUF010000671.1:3000000-3180543 GCA_030180095.1 Magnolia changhungtana
CGTGAGCACCATCCCGGTGATGGTATCAACGAACAAGTTATCACACTTTTGACTATTTTGCTACTTATAGACACTATAATTGAAGTTCTCAATTATCAGATCGTCTCTACGTGCTGAGGTGGTTACTAGAAGTTCCTTGTCCATTGACAAGGATGACCTCTCTTTGATACTACATGGATCACAACTATAGACTTCCAACGCCTAAATCTTGACCTCTACAAGCAATATCAGGCCATTAACTCACTAGAGTTGAGTTCTTTCAAGTCAGGGAGGACCAATGCATGCTGAATTGGGCCAAAAATCCATAGGCCATGCCCAAGCCTAAGCCCCACAATTGGCCCATTAATAAGGATGCACAAGCCTTCTAATTAGGTAGCTAGCTATGCAAAATCAATCAGCCAACCATGCAATAAAATCTCATTAGATATCTCTTACCCATTAAGTATAATTTTTATTTACTCTTTCATTTTCGCAATAAGTCAGTAGTTGTCAATGACATTAAGAACCTTCGTTCTTTGTATTTTGTAAGAAAAACCCTATTTAAGGGCATGGCATTAATATTATCAAGACACCTTGGAAATGAATAAAAAATTCTAGTAATTGTTTTTACTTTCTTTGTGATTCTTGTGCTTAGCTCAGAGGTGCCTACATTTGGGTGGATCCTTCCCATCAGTCGACTGCACCAAAATCTCTCTAATGGCCTATTCGATAAGTGGGAATCTATGAAAAAAGAAAGTAAACGTGAAATCATTATTGTTTTCTCTTGTTTGATTTACAGAGGAAATCACGGATTCCTAATGTAATCATTACACTTCTCCATTTCTACAATTCTCAAGCACAAAATCTAATATAACCCTTGTGAGATCAAGTGGAGATTTCCACATGCAAATCAAACATCCCACTTAAAATGGAATCCCTTTGAAACATTCATCAATAGTACCTTGGGAAATAATTACTCCAGATTCCTTTGTTTATCCATGGATTAATAATTATCAAACTAGCCTTAAATTAAGAACCATTCTTTGTAGATGTTAAAAAATGAAAAAAAAAAAAAAACGGCTCGAACAATCTGAGAAAAAATAGTAAAACTTTTTTTTTTTTTTGGGAAGATCAGTAAAACTTATAGGTGACCATTTCCTTTGTTCTTAAGAATTCTAAATTCACTTCAAAATCTTTCCAAATGAAGAACCATCGTATGGTAGGAACATGTTCAAAAAGTGAATAAAAATTATACATGAACTTTTCTTGGGCTGCCATGTTCAGAAAACTTCCTAATAAACAAAGGTTATCAAATGTTCAGGTCCCTAACCACATTAGTGAATAGACTAGTCATTTGGGTTATACAAGTTAAAATGAGGAAGAACTAGTGATACCTGACTCGTTGGTCTCCAGTACTAGATCCACCAATCACAGACAACCACTCTGCACAATGAATTATAGCTTCAACATCCTGTAAAAAGGAGTGGTGATCAAATAATATACATGAAAGGGGCGAATAAGTATGTAAGTTAAGCATATAAGTGCCAATACTAAATAAATGTGAATGGGATACCTTAACAAAAATGAAGATGTAACATTGTTTGGATAACTAGTTCTAAGATGGAAAATGACTAAAAGGTGTGGCTACAACCCATAGTGAAGGCTTGTTTGAGTGTTCAAAGCATTAAAGGGTTTCCAAGACTTATACACAACACAAGACAAAAGGCTAGGACAACGAAAAAAGTGGCAGTGGCCAACTTCAAACAAATGTGAAAACTTCCTACAGATTTTACATGTGAACACACAATCCAATCCTTAGATAAGCACAGTAGCAATTTCACAATTCACACCCAAATCCCTATAAGAGATAATATGTCTTCATTGGGCCCAATAATATCGCTGCTCAAAAGAATCTACGTCTAGCTTAAATGAAGATGTTTGGCATGGACACAGCTATTAATGGTAGAGTATCTTACAGACTTGATTTGTATGTTTTAGCAACCCCCACTAGGGATTGATACCAAGACCTCAAGTGTTGAAACGAGGTATCTCCACTCAGTCTGCCAGTTGAGCTATGGATCTGGGTGTGTACTGACATGGGTGTGTACTAACAAGCTAACCCAAAAAAAAAAAAAAGGCTTGGCGCAGAAGCATCAAATAAGAAAAAGCGAAGGAATAAAAACGGTTAAAGGTGCTGCTTGGGGGTACCCTTGTTTACATTTTTTGGACCACTTAGGTGTTAAACAATGTGAGAAATACGTGTTGACAAAGATCACATTTGATCTTATGACCCATGGTCCAAATTGATTGTGATGTGTGGTCCACCTGGATAGCCATATGTTATGGCGATACCAATAACACCATAAGTTTCAAAATTTTTGTAAGTATTGACAATATATTGCCTTGTATTGCCACTATGCTCGATTTTATCAAATCTTCCGATCTATTTTTTGTCTCTCTTCCACTACCCGGCAAAAGTGGTGGATAAGTTAGAGAAAATTCAAAGAAAAGAAAATCTCTTTGGTGTGGTGCCAATAATGTTAGGAAATCACATTTGGTAAATGGGAAGGAGGGATGTTTCACTATGAAGTAGTCCTGGTGGTTTAGGTGTTAGTTGATAATACGATATTTCAAATTCCAAGAAATTCAAGAATAAAAAAATAAAATCGAAATATTTTGATTTTTTTTTTTTGTAGATCTAAGTTAGATTGATTCTCCCATTGGGGGAGAAATCGCAAATCAGAAGCTCAATGGGCCAAAATCAAGAAAATATAAAATATTGTCATATAATGGGTTTTTTCTTTAATTTTCTCATGGATTTCACTTTAGTTCCATGTTTAAGCATGATTCTCATGCATTGACATGGATTTGAGCAGAAAATTAAGAGGTTAAAGAGGATCAATATGTAAAAATTTAGAGAAATTAGGGAAATTTGATTTTCTCCATTTTCTTACCTAAAATAAGAAATTTGGGGCCTAAATTTTAACATATAAGGGTGAGCTAATAAATAGATTCATATTGATCTCTCAAAATTTCAAAAATTTTAATTATTTATATTTTAAAATAATAATAATGATAATAATAATAATTTCAACTTTTAAAAGATTTTTGTGTTGTTTTGATAGTTCTTATTTATATCCATGTTTATGATCAATGGGTTGCATTTGTTGGTGGAAAGTCAATTTTAAAAAATAAAATAAAAAATTCTTATTTAAAAAAAAATCATTTGAATTTTATCTAGTAATTTTTTTGTTTAGTTTTTTGTATGGATGCATGGTTGTATGATAAAATGCATGTAAGCATGTATGCATGCATGCATGGACGGATGGATGGTTGGAGGATTGATTATGCATGTATGTATGTGTGCATGCATGGATGGAAGGATGGATCATGCATGTGTATGTGTCATTATATGTATATATGTATGCATACATGCATGGATCATGCATGTGTGAATGTATGTCTGCATGCATGCATGGATGATTGATGGATGGATGGATGGTTGAATGGATGAATCATCATGCATGTGTGAATGTATGTCTGCATGCATGCATGGATGATTGATGGATGGATGGATGGTTGAATGGATGAATCATCATGCATGTGTGTATGTAAGCGTTCATGGATGGATGGATGGATGGATCATCATGCATGTGTTTATGTATGTAAGTGTGCATGCATGGATGGTTGGTTGGTTGGATGGGTATGTTTTTTAGTTTTTTTAGTTTTAGATGTCTTAGTTATTGTTTACTACCTAAATTTGTATTACATTAACTCATTTTACTTACTATTGCACTGATTTTCTACGACAACATATACTTTTAGTCCCCCATCAAATGGAAACTTATTATGTATGTGCCTTTTTTGCAATCTTTTGATTCCTAAATATGAAAATGTGTATTTTAACATCTCCTGAAGTTTCGCTAAAAAATTCCACTGACTTTCCCATGTTTCTCTCCATCAGAAATACATTTTCAGATATCAACAACAATATCAATGATGTTGATACATGTTTCTGTATCCTCAACAATATCAAATTTGGTTACATGGAAGTGTTAAAAAAAAAAAAAAAAAAACCAGTTGTTGCCTGTCATTTCAAGGCTGAATATTGGGCCATGGCAAATGGGTTGTGTGAACTCCTTTGTTTGAAGACAATATTAACCAAGCTGAGCATTCATGTCTCTTCCTATTACGCTTCATTATTACAATTTGGCAGCGATTCACGTGTCTTTCATCCTATTTACCATGAACATACCAAAAGCATATCAAAGTTTTTTGTCACTTGTGAAAAGGTGCCTTACTAAGAGGTTAGCTTGTCAATTTCTTAACAAAGGGCATAAGTTGTCATCAACTTCACAATGCATGTCACAAGCTGGCCATGATTGATATTCATGCTCCACCTTGGGGGAAAGTGTAGAGAAATATGTGTGTGGGGTGCATGGGTTTATGTAGACATGCAGACTACTATACTCTTTCATGATTAATGTTCTTAATAACATTGTGTTAGTCACATTAGACTAGCGCACAATAGTCTCTCTCTCTCTCTCTCTGTGTCTATCTATCTATCTATCTATCTATCTATCTATCTACCTACTATACTGCCCATTTTTAACTTAATGGACCAGTTCACCTGTATCGTGTAATGAGGGTGGACCTAATCAGCTCTAAAAAATAGCTAGCAAATTAAAAGTACAATGTAGATATATAAGATGTAAACTAGCAAAAATGGAGGGTGAGCATTTTTAAAAGGATATGTAGACCCATAGTAAGAATTACTGCCAATTACAAAGAAGAATAACGGAACTGACATGCAAGAAAAGAAAATAAAAACAGACCTTCCAACCATCCTTCTTGAACATTGAATGCTCTAAAATGATGATCAGGAAGTTGTGTATTAGGTCTTCCACATCTCCAAAGCTGGCTCCATTTGAACATTTGCTTGAACCCTTCTACAGGAGTAGGTAAATTCATTGGAAAAGTGAAGACAACATATAAAACTCATGATATTGATATAACAACATCCACACTGTTGAAAAAGCCACCTTGTTAGTGCAATCAACAAGACTTAAAAGCATTTTGATCATTAAGTATACATCACATTAGCTAACTAAGACTATTATAAGAATGGAAAGAAGTAGTTTGAAATGGATTAAAGCTCGAATCAAATACAAACCTCATAATTTGAAATAAGAACCTCCAAGATCCACTCAGGCCATATGCTCATGCAAGTGAGAGCTTTTCTGTTCTCTGGATGACTGCAAGCCAAAAACAGAAGATCCTGAAATCATATAGAGAGAAGTAGTTCAGAAATCAGAATCTACATGAAAATCCAGCTAGTTCTTCATAACAAAAGAAGGCATGCAATAAGAGAGATGAAGCATGGCAGGAAAAAAAAAAGTAAATACATGTATCAAATAAATTATGCAAAATTCCCTCAAATTTTTAAGATGACCATAACTTGAAGAAAATAATGATCATAAATAGATTTTGGTCAATTTAAAAAAAAATTGGACATAAATTTTGATCAACATTCATAAGAAAGGAAGTTGGAGGATTCCAACCACTCCCAACCCTCGTTAAGAAAGGGTGGCTTCTGTAGAGACACAATGGTGTAATTTGTATGAGGGCATTCTACGTAAACTCTATGTTGTATATGGATTTTCTTGTAATCTATTTAAATAATTTAGATAGGATTTGAAAATATCTCCGGTGTCTCTCTAAATAAGCTTGAGAAAATCTCTAGCATCTTTCAAGGTATAGATTTGAGAGGTTTATAAATACCATACATTTATACTAAATTCCATTCATTCAATAGAGAGTCTTTTGATCCAACTCTCTACTTCATCAAGCGCCCAACCGATAAAATCCACTCCATCCTCTAACATTCACAATTTGTCAATCTTTGATCAAGTGGCCTTTTAAGCACATTCCGTGGGTTCGTTGTCTTCCTCTTTCATTTTTCTCCTAAAATATCTTATTCCATTAATTTCCTCTTCCTCAATCTCTCCCTCCCTTCAAAATCTCAATTTCCTTTTAAAAAAGATTGTCTTTTCTCTCAAATCAATCCTCCATTTTCTTCTCTCCATCTTCAACATCATTTTTTCACTTGAAGCTCAAACCCTTTTATTTAAAGTGTTTTAAAAACTCTTGTCAGCACTCATATTCCAAAAGTTAAGGAGGCAATTGATTTAAATGATTTCAGCACAGTATCTTAGTTGGAATGTCTACAAAGTTCTTGTGAAATGCTCCTCGATCAGATTAAGGGAGTTCATGGGCTTGTCCCAAGGAGCATGCATGAAGGACAGACATATGATGGATGGGATTTTATTGGCCAAAAAATGTATTGCTCAAAAAAAGTAAAGGTGAAGTTGGCACTCTATGCAAGATTGATATGGAAAAAGCATATGATCATATGGATTGGAATTTCTTAAAAGGATTTATGTATAGAATGGGTTTTGGGGAATTGTGGATAAAATGGTTCAGTGGGTGCATATCGTTGGCATCTTTCTTGATATTAGTTAACGGTTCACCTTCCACATTTTCAACAACTCAAGAAGACTTTGGCTAGGTGACCTGCTTTCTCCTTTCTGTTTCTCTATTTTTGTAGGGAACCTAGGTTTGCCTCTGGAAGGGCATCCCATCTTAGTCATATTATGGGTTTTTCTTTGGGCAAGCTAGAATCGATAATTTCTCATTTCTAGTTCATGGACAATATTAACTAATGTATTTGTGGAGCAAGTAAAAAATCTTAAAGCATTTGTTGATGCTTCGAAGCAGTATCTAGTCTTTAGGTGAATGTAAGTAAAAGTACCATGGTCAATGTGGTACAAGGTATTCTGTATTTGTAATGGCGGCCATAATGGTCACCACTCTTACCAATACAAGTATCGGCTGTAACGGCCGATACGGGGGCGTAACGACCGTTATGACCGCCATAATGGTTTTTTTTTTTTTTGCCAGAAAAATTCTAAAAAATTATTTAGAAAATCTAAAATAATGCAAATATTCCAAATATGTATTTATTTTTTGCTTTAAACATGTTTATGGTAGGGTAACGGTCCACTCTTTGGTGAGAGTGTTGTATCTAGTTGTTTGGTGAATTTATGAACATGGTTATGTGCCTCTAATATTTGCACATCACAGTCAAGCATTAAAACTAGAAATTGGAAAACAAGAGGCATAAATATTAATTTTTTCGATTTAAAAAAAAAAGACCCTTGGAGCTTCTATTCATCTAGATTACTTCAATCTACGATTTTAATCCTAAAAGCTATAGTAAGAGTAGTTGAAATTTATTGTAAAATAATTTAGAAAAGTTTTTGGAATGAAAAAAGTGAAAAACATGATGAGAAAATGGATTTAAATAAAAAAAAAAGTGGCCATTTTTCAACCGTTACCGGGGTAACGGTTGTTATGCCCTGTAGTAGCCGTTACGGCCGATACGGTCCCAAAAAACAACTGCTCTATTTCACCCTCGTATCGTGTAATAATCACGGCCATTACCTATATGTATTGGCCTTTACGGTCGTATTGTAACGGATACGGAACACCTTGGTGTTGTAGTGTCTAAGGAAGAGGTGCAAATTTTGGCAGATTGATTGGGTAACTTGGGTTTAAAAAAGAAAAATGAAAGAAGGACAAATAGTGAAAAGTAAAGAAAAGAATCACCTTGTTACACTAGGAATTCAGACTAGGTTAAGGCATCAATTGTTACATTTTGGGATGTTATCATTGAAAGGATTGAGAAGAGAAAGGTTGCAAAGAAAATTTCTTTAATAAGGAAAGAAGGTCACAATTCCATCATGTAAATTGGGGGAAAGTACAAAAGCCAAGGAGGAAAGAGGGCATTGGTTTGGGAATGGTTAGGGAGAAGAATTGTGACTGCATGTAATCTGCCTTTCATGGCTTCCACCCATACTTTCCTCTTGTAATATGCTTTAGTAGAGTCTTTTATATCCATCCTGAAGGAAATGCAAGTGCTTTAACCATCTTAATTAGCCTTTTAAGGGCCTTCTAATATTGCTAAAGTTGGTCAACTAATTGAATAAAGGCTCCTGAGTCTGCCTACCCGTGACTAAAGCTTTCATTGTCCACAGCAGGAGCACTAGTTCTAGAATCAGTTGTCAATCTGGGAGCCATCATCAGGTCTACTATGTGCGCATCCACTTCTGGTTAGGTAGTCGCAAAGCAATTGCAGCAGTAGGCCCCAAATAACTTTCTAACACCTGAAATTGTACCTTGTTCAATGACGAAACTTGATCTTGTAACACAAACTGGAAAGGCAAATGCAACTGTTTGAGATGTCCAAAATCAAACAGTTAGGTACATGGCTCGCTTGTTGAGAGATTTACACCAAATTGAATATAGATGCACCATTGACTGCATGAGGGCTTGTGTTGAACAGAGTCAAGACACGTTAATAGATCCGGCAAACTGGAACACGTGTTGTTGGGACTTGCAAGACACTAAAAGAGAAATTGAGGGCGGTTGATCCAGTTCTTAAAACTAGACTTACACCTAGATATGCAGTTTCATGTCGGGAAGTCTTGAGGGCTAGAGATAATGGGCAAGGAGCGGTGTCCCACTGGATTGAAACTGAGGCAGCCTAATGGGTTTGAGAAACCATAGGAGCCCAGTCGGTTCAAATGAGTTAAAGAGCCTCCAAGATATCAAGAAACCAATCCCTCACATGGACAGTTGTGGATAATATTCAATACATTGATATAAGACGCTGTTGTCATTGCATGGCTCAAGGTGCCTATAGCCACAAACATTAGAGCTATCTCTAAGGACGCATGTCCATTACATCTATACCTTTTGATGATTCACGGGAGAATGCAACTAGTGCACCATCTTCCTCCAGCACCAAACTAGAAAGAGCATCAATTCGCAGAAGAAATTAAACCCTAGGCATGTTAAATGGGGTTCAATTTCTTCAGGAATATTCTTTTGTTCTCAAACATAAGACCGGGGTTGAGAACAAGCCTATTAATGCCCTTAGTTGTCATGTGGCGCTACTCCAGAGTATGAGTTATGAGTGTGGAAGTGACTAGGTTCGAGCGGCTGAGATGAGAGTATCATATATGCCTAGACTTTGGTGAGTTGTATGCGTCATTATGAGATGGTCAGTCGAGCAATAGTCATGGGTTTGTCATTATTGATGAGTTCCTATTTAAAGGTGATAGACTCTGCATTTCCCGTACTTCTCTCCATAATTTCCTAGTTTGGGAACTTCATCCAGGAGGGGTAGATGGTCATTTGGGGAGGGACAAGTTCTATTGGCCAAGACTCAAGAGAGATGTAGCCAAAATAGTTTGGCGGTGAAGGATTTGTCAACCAACAAAGTAGAGAAAGCAAAATATAGGATTGTATACGCCTTTGTCAGCGCCCCATACTTCGTGGTAAGACATAGTATGGGTTTCGTGTTGGGTTTACCAACGACCATCAAGAAACACAATTCCATATTTGTGGTTGTGGACCGTTTTTTCCAAAATGGCCCATTTCATTCCGTGCTTGAAAATGTCGGATGCCTCCAATGTGTCCAAACTTTTCTTTTTGAGTTTACAGAAGTCATCAATGATCTACCTATTGCGATTCATAAAGGTAAATGTTCCAATATTTCTCATCTAATCTCCAATTTTGTTACATTTAAACACTTGTACATAAATTATCAGAAGTTTGGTCTTGACATGTTTGACATTTGTCCTTAAGTTCGTTCAGGATGCATAGTTGGATGAAAATTGAAAAGGGGTTATGGATAAAGAGATGAATACCATGTATTCCAATGATACATGGGAAATAATTGATCTGCCATTAGATTAGACATCAATTAAGTGTAGATGAGTTTACATGGTAAAATTTTTACTTGATGGATAAATTAATCGTTACAAAGTATGGTTAGTTGATAGGGAGTACACTCAAGTTTATGGAGTAAATTATCTATATACTTTTCACTAATGGTGAAGCTTAATTCGGTTCAGGTTGTTATATTAGTGACTACAAATAATGATTGACCCCACTATCAGCTAGATGTAAAGAATGCATTTTTGCATAGAGAATTACACAAAAGGGTTTATATGGAGCAACGTCTTAGGTATGTTGCTCAGGGGGAGTTTTCTAAAGTGTGCAAACTAAATAAGTATATATATGGATTGAAGCAGTTGCTAAGAGTCTAGTCTGAGAAGTTTAGCATTGTGGCGATATCATATGGATTGAAGAGTAAAGTAGATCACTCTGTTTTCTTAAAGCATACTGCATTTGACTATATTGTACTTGTTGTGTATGTCAATGACATTATAATGACTGATGATGACTTAAAGGGTATTGAGAAACTAAATTCATATCTTTAATCTTAGTTTCAAATCAAAGATTTTGGTCATCTTCAAAAAAATTTATGCATCAAAGTGGCGAGGTATAAAGTTGGCGTAAATCTATGTCAAAGGAAATATGTTTGTGACTTATTAGAAGAGAGAGGTATGCTAGGCGCCAAGCCTGTAAATACTTATCTATATACTTTTCACTAATGGTGAAGCACCAATACTATCACTAGATCTCAAACTTGCAGAGCGCAAGGAAGGAGAGTTATGTTGCTGTGAGAGTTTTCTAAAGTGGCATGTATAGTTGGATTGAAGCGTTCTAAGAGTCGAGAAGTTTAAGCTCATATTATATTTTGAGCGTCAAATGACTAGACTTATCTTGCATTTGACTATATTGTATTTTCTATTGACATGGTTAGTCAATTTATCCAAAGTCTAAGAGCTTCACATTTAGCAACAATTATAAGAATCCTCAGGTTGTGTTTACTTAGGAAAGGTATCCTGTATAGATCTCATGGTCATCTCACTAATGGTGAAGCTTAATTGATTCGAGTTGTTATATTAGTGACTACAAATTATACATTGTGGCGATCTATCCACTCTTCTTCCTCCTCCTCCTCTTTGTCTTCTTCTCTCTCTCTCTCTCTCTCTCTCTCTCTCTCTCTCTCTCTCTCCTTCCTTTCTCTTCTTTTCTCTTCTTTCTTCCATAATTCCCATTAGATAATCTCTTTTCATGCGTTTTCACATGACCAAATTAGGTTCAAGCATCTAAAAGCACGTAGAAAGAATCAAAGAACAAAAAATAGGTAATTAATGCGGGGCATTTAATGATTGACCCCACTATCACTAGATGTAAAGGCTCAAGTGGGGTCGGGGGACAGTCTGAGAAGTTTAGCATTGTGGCGATATCATATGGATTGAAGAGTAAAGTCGTGAGATGTAGGGGCACACTTCTAAGAGTCTAGTCGAGAAGTTTAGGGGTGGGCGGCCCACTGGAACCCATGGATTTGGGGCCCACGAGGAGGGTTCGAGAAACTAAATTCATATCCGATGACCTCAAAAAAACCCATAGATTTGGGGCCTGTTTGTGCTTATGAGAGAAAGGAATTAATTCGCCATGCTCTAAATCTTATCTATAGCTTTTCACTAATGGTGAAGCTTAAGTTGGTTAATTAGTGTCTTGCATCACTAATTGGTATAAGAGCATTTTTGCATAGGATGTCTTGTGTTGGAGACTCTCACCGTTTTCTAAAGTGTGCAAACTAAATAAGTGATTATATGGATTGAACGGGTCACACCGAGAAGTTTAGAGTGGGGTGGCATATGTGGGATGTAGGGGCACACTTGTTGTGGTGGGCGATGATGACTTAAAAAGGGTATTGAGAAACGGAACCCATGGATTTGGGGCTCATGTGAGGCGGGTGGCTCGTGTGAGGCAGAACTCATGGATTTGGGGTCCACAAGGGGGGCGGAACCCATATTTTTAGGGCCCACTAGGAGGGTTCGACTGATGACCTAACCCCATGGATTTGGGGCAGTTTTCTTAAAGGGTACTTGTTGTGTATGTCAATGACATCTTCAAAAAAATTGTATACATCAAAGTGGCGGTATAAATTATAGATAAAGGGATTAATAATCTTAGCCATGCTCTATCGCATCAAAGTTCGAGCTTTTAGAGCAAGTGGTTAATTGTCTGTAAATACACCAATATCTCAAACTTGAGCGCAAGGAAGGAGAGCATCGTCAACAAGCTCATTTATTTGAAGCGTCAAATGACTAGATAGTTTATATATGTAATGAGCATCAAATAACAATTTCTCAAAGAAAAATTTAGCATTTCTCAATCAACATTTCATGACAAACTAATAAATAGCTAGCCTTGCTTACCTATTGTTAGAGTACATAGTCTTGGGTGTATGTGCATTGCAATGTATTTAAGTGTGGGACAGTGTATTAAATAGCGTGGTAGCGTAGCATGGTAGCGCATCAAATTGGTATAAGAGCGATGTCTTGTGTTGAGACTGTAGCATGTAGATACCGAGCGTACGTACGTGGCGTGGCTTGTGGGATGTAGGGCACAAAAACGATTTGGGGCTCATGTGAGGCGGGTGGCTACGTAGCGCTTAAAATAGCGTAAAATGAAAAAAAAAAACGTTAATTACCTTTTATATATTAATGAGCATTTTTTCTTTTCATTTCTTCTTCTTCTTCTTCTTCTTCTTCTTTCTTCTTCTTCTCGCCTAAGTGTCGAGTGTATTAAATAGCCGCGTAGCATGTAGCTACGCTACGTAGCGGCTACAAAAAAAACGCTCCTCCTCTCTCTAAAATTGCGTGAAAAAAAAAAAAAAAAAAAAACGTACCTTTTTTTTTTTTTTTTCTCTTCTTCTTCTCTTCTCTCTCTCTCTAGGTTGCGGCCCGGCCTCCTCCTCCTCCTCCTCCTCTCTCTCTCTCTCTCTCTCTCTCTCTCTCTCTCTCTCTCTCTCTCTCTCTCTCTCTCTTCTTTCCCTCTTTTCGGTTTCCCTCTCCCGTTTTTTTTTTTTTTTTTTTTTTTATCGGACGCGGTTTGACTTCTTTGGAGATATGTGTCATGCTTAAGACAAGCGCTGACACTCCTCGAGCTCGAGTTGTGCGAACGGTTCAAAGGAGATCAAAGTTACATGGGCCCCACAGCTATGTATTTATTATATCTACACCGTTCATCAATTTTTAAATATCATTTTAGAGCATTATCCAAAAAATGAATCGTATCCAAAGATCGTCTGGACCACACCAAAAATAGCAGCGAGATGATGATTTTTCACCGTTAAAAAATTCGTAGGTCCACCCTAACGTTTATTTTTCATCCAATCTGTTCAAAAGGTCAAAAAGACCTGAATGAAGAGGAAAAATAAATTTCATATTAATCCAAAAGTTCTGTGATCCCAATAAGGGTTTCAATGGTAGACGTTCAATCCCCCACTGCTTTTTGCAGTGTGGTCCACTTGATAATTAGATCTATATTATTTTTTGTGTCAAGCCTTAAGACGAGTTCTTCAAATGAATGGACGGTTTAGATATAACACATACCTCATGATCGGACCCACAGGACTTGCTTGCATTAAATGAATGGACTGGTACCCGCGTTACGCAGCACGTTGCACAATTTAATAAAATGTACACGTGCCACATGGGCCCCATCATGCTGTATGTATTTTATCCATGCCGTCCATCCATTTTGCCACATCATTTTAGGTTATGATTCAAAAAATTAGTAAGATCCAAATCTCAGGTAGACCACAGCATAGGAAACAGTGGTTATAAAATGCTCACCATTAAAAATTTCTTAGGGTCCACTGTAATGTTTATTTTCCATCTTACCTGTTAATAGGGTCACACTAATGTGGATGAAGGGAAAACGCACATGTCAGCTTGATCTAAAACTTTTGTAGCCCCGATAAATTTTTAATGATAATCGTTTGATTATTATTGTTTCTTATGGTGCGGTCCACCTGAGCTTTGGATCTGCCTCATTTTTGGGCTCATGCCCTAAAATTATTTGGCAAAATGGATGGACGGTGTGGATATAACACATTCATCACGAGTGGGGTCCAAAAAACTTTGACACTCATGTGCTACACTTCACAATCTGAGTCCTACCTAATTCGGGCCCTTAAAAAATTGTACATAAGACATGTATTAACTTAAAATTTACCAATTAAATTATGGACTGTAATTGCTAACTCAAAATGCCAAAATATTTTGCTTTTTTCTTACTATTTAATATATATATATATATATCATATATATATTTTTAATTAAAAAATAGAAGTATTGTATAGCGTATATTGTGTAGCTTACGCTACACGCTACGCTATTTCGCTACACGCTACAGAGGGTTGAACGCTACGCAACACGCTACCGCTATTTAAAACACTGGTGTGGGAGTACACATTAGTGTCTTAAATAGCAAATAGCATGACGTGTAGCGCTCACCCCTCTAAAGTGCAAAGCTTAAGCCACATAGCGTGTAGCATAAGTTGTATGCTACTTCTAGCGTTTTAGTTATGGTTGTGCCAAATATCATGAAATTTCATGATATTTTCCACTAAATTAGTCTAATTAATAATGAAATTTAATAACATATAGTGCACCCAATGTTCGAATTATCTCCGATATTATCTTTATCTCCAGCTCAGCGATACCGATAACGCTGGTAGTATAAAAAATTCCAGGTATTAGCCATGTATCACTAAGTATCGCCAATGTAATTGCCAATATTTTCAACTATGTTAATTCTAGGTGTCGCTTGTATTGTCAATGCATCAATATTGCCAATGTATCACCAATATTTTCGATTATGTAAATTCTATGTAATGCTTGTATCATAAGTATATCGATGATATTTTAATAATATAGCCAATGTATTGATATCATCAAAAGTTTGTTTATTAGAAAAAAAAATTATTTCAAATTTTTTTTTTCATGGGCACATGGTTGTATGTAGTGTTCAATTTGTTGTTGATAATATTGATTATATCTCGATATTATCAATATCACAACACATGCGATATTTAGACCACAATCTTTCGTTTCCTTTCCAATTGTTGATGATTTCTTAGTGAAATATCATGTGTTGTTGATATTTTGCAATATCGATGGATGTTTGGATG
Organism: Magnolia changhungtana; assembly: GCA_030180095.1. Classification (NCBI taxonomy): domain Eukaryota; kingdom Viridiplantae; phylum Streptophyta; class Magnoliopsida; order Magnoliales; family Magnoliaceae; genus Magnolia; species Magnolia changhungtana. Next base: position 3,014,945 of record JASAUF010000671.1, read on the forward strand.
GATGGTTGGATGGTTAAATAGGCCGGATGGGATGGTTGGACTAATTTCTTATAACAACACATACTTTTAAGGCCCCATTAAATGCAAATTTGTTATGTATGCATTCTTTTTACATTTTTTTTTTTAATTTCTAAAAATGCAAATATGTACATTTTAACATCTCCTGAAGTTTCGTAGAAAATTCCACCGGTTTTTCCCATGTTTCCCTGCATTTCCAGTTATTAGCGATATTATCGGCGATATCGATATTGTTTCCGTATCCCAGGCTAGCGAAACTTGTAACGATACCGATACTTCGAACACTGAGTGCACCAAACACAACCTAAAATATTAGGAAAAATAGTCATAGATAAATTATAAAGGTAAAGCAAGAGCAACCTAACTAATTTAATACTAATATTATTTTACTAAAATCATTGAAAAGATTAACTATTTTTCATTAAAAATGAAAAATGTAACAAATCGTTATAAATATTAATTGATTTAATGTTTTGGTGAAAACTAACTTGTATGTAAGCCATGCAGCGTGTATCATAGGCTATGTAGTGTAAGCCATGCAGTGTGTATCATAGGCTTTGTGGCGTGTAACATATGCAAAATTAGCACGTGGCATAGGCTAGACGTGACTTAAGCTATTTTCATGAGCTACGTGGTGTTAAGGCTAAGATATGCTACATAGCGTAAGCTACACGCTACATAGAAAAGTTATTTAAAAGACTGGTACACATATATTTAGTTGTCTTGTTGTGCACCATATCCTCGGAGATGATGATATATCTTTTAGATTTCATTTGCATTTATTTTGAGCTTATCAGTTGTAACAAATGTCTATAAATAAGAGCGAGTAGAGGGAGACAAATATGAAGAAAATAGTCTATCCTTTTCTTTGTTTTCTTCTTTTACCTCTCTCTCTCTCTCTCTCTCTCTCTCTCTCTCTCTCTCTCTCTCTCTCTCTCTCTCTTTTCTTTTTCTTTTTTACAACCCTGTCATGATGCTATAAAGGGCTCTCCCTCAGGAAGATTTAATGGCCTCTCTAGATCAGCCCAGAAATAAAAAGAGCCTTGTTGTGTATCAGCAACCACTAAAAGTGTTGTCAGATCATCATCCAAACACTGGAATTGCTGCTGAAACATCGTCTAGACACTAGAGGTGTTATTGGATCGCCATCCAGCCACTGGAAGTGCTGCCAGAAAGTCATATAGCCACTAGAAGTGTGTCACCACATAATACAACAAACCACCAAAAGAGCGATCAATCCTTTGCAGCCACAAAAAAAATGCTCGTAACTCACATCCTAGCCACAAGAAGTGCCTACGAGTCAAATCCTAGCAACCTCAATGACCAAAAGAGTAGTTTACCTCTCTTATAGTCTCCAAAATCATCAGCAAGCTTGGCATGCATGATATACATGCTGCGGCTTGAGGGGGAGTGCTAGAGTACAGTCTTTGGTGTTTGTGCATTATAGTGTATTTGACTATGAGAGTCATGTATATTTAGTTGTCTTGTGGTGCACCACATCCTTAGGGATAATGGTGCATCTTTTAGATTTCATTTGCATTTATTTTGAGATTATCAGTTGTAACAAATAGTCCATAAATAATAGTAGAGAGAGAGAGAGAGAGAGAGAGAGAGAGATGAAGAAAAGAGTCTCTTCTTTTCTCTGTTTACTTGCTCTCCATGTCTTCCATGATGTAGTCTCTTGAGTTTAACACCTACAACACCTTTATGGTATTTTGAGGAAAATGAACCATAGATAATCATAATGGAAGCAAGAACTGAAAGCGTTATCTACTTGGAAAGCTGTTTGATATGCATTTGGTTTCTTCAAGAAAACAGATACTCCAAGAGATGCATAGTCAAATCTATCTACTGAGGAAATGACTTTGAAAACACGGTTTGATGAGATGTTTATCCTGTAGGGTCTGTAAGATATTGGCCTTTAGAAACTTCACTCCTAATGCATGCGGCTGCTCATAAGTCATGTTTGTAAAATCTTTATCCACCATAATTCAGACTAACAAAATACATGTAGAATAAGCTCAGGACTGCTTTTTTGTTGGGTTGATTAAAAAGTGTTATATAGATTTATTTGTACATGTAGCCAATACATGTCTTTTATGCATATGCCAGTCAATATATCCATGCAAAATATTGACACACACACACACGCACACACACACACACACAAACACACACACACACAACCATGCAGAATAATTCATAAGCATGCACTCAACTTTCATAATGAAAAAAAAAAAAGGTTTGAAATAAAAGACTTGAAAGCTTGAAAGGCTCTACCTGTATGGCCTGAAATTGAAATGAACTCGATGCATATGGAAGTGAACGAAGAAGAACTAGAAAAAGCTGAACGTGTTCGAAGTGTTGAGCAGAATCATAAAGTTTTAGGCCATCCTCCTTTGAAGAATTGTTAATCTGTAAGGCAAAATGTGACATGAAAGGAAATGGCTTAGAAGAAAGATGATTTCTCTAAATAAAGCCCAGATATGTAAGTCAAAATCAGTGAAGCATGAATAATCACATAATAGACCTGAGTCCCGTAGGATTGATCAAGGCATTATTTAAAAGTCCAGAACATTCTTTCAACATAAGAAACACAGAAAGAACTGGACAGACGCAAACACTAAAATCAAAACAAAGCAAGAGAGTAGAAACAAAATGAAAATAAAAAAATCCATCACAATATATGTATATGTGTGGGTGTCCCTGAGTGTGTGGGTGTGCGTACTATGTGTATCTAACAACAAAAGGAAAATCACCTGATTATACCCTTACATAGAAATTAATAAAATGTTTCTGGAAATATTGCTTTCCCAAAAACTGAGCAGACAATGGATGCTTCCAGTATGTCATTATCATCAAGATGAAAAAAGGCCCAAGACAATAACCAAATCAAAGAGTTATATCACAAAATATATTTACAGCACTATATAAGTAACCACCTGATTTATAAATGGAAATACAAAAATTGTTAGAGATGAAAGATAATTGAGATCCCTTAAGTGAAATTGTTCACATGCCTACCGAATGGTTTACAATATCTAACTCTAGAGTAATCAAGGAAGTAAATGTCACGCTAAACTCAGTAACACCATATTTTTACCATAGAAGTGCATAATAAGCTCATCATGCTTGGGATTAATCACAATAACATAGCCCAACTATTATGTAATGACTGATGCAACTTGGACACTGACACTTGGCCTTAAAACTCACCATGTCTGTACAAATAATCCTAATAATATGAGGAATTCTCGATTACACCTAGGTGTACAGAAGCTTTAAGTGCGTCCCAGTGCTTTTAAACATCTGGACTGTCCAGCTGTTGACCTAGACAGTGCATTAGGTTCAGGATAACTGTCATGGATAATGAAAAATTCATATTGATCAAATGATCCTAACCAACAAAATGCAATCAAATTTTCCATAAATATCAACTTTCCAGGACACAGATGGGATGGTTATGATTATCTAATGAAAATGATTTTGTAGGCACGAGCTATCTAAAGTGGCTCCTTCCAAAAAGATGGTTCAATTTGAAAACTGGACCTTTTTTTTCGTGTAGATGATAGAAACCATTGTAGGCATTGGTTGGATGGAGAGGATCCTTTGCTCACTAAGTATTTCTCAAGGTGGACCATGAAGAGTTAGATAAACATAATGGATGGTCCAGGTTAATGATTGGACAGACATTCCACGAATCTAAAAGTACCAGGGTGTACTTATAAGTACACCCCCATTGTGCTTGAGCGTTCCTCAAAAAGTATTATATTTTAATTTTAAACTGCAAAAGTTATGCCAATCAACCATTTAAAAGCCAACCCCATTAGTGGGTGAAAGGCTAAGATGATTATGATGGTGGTGATGATTGTAAAGCTGAACCTAAATAGTTAGGGGAAGACTATAATGATGATGAATAGTATATTGGGAATTTGTAATTAACTCTATGTAAAAAAATCAAATGACAGTAATGATAACAATAGACATAAAACTAGAATTCAATTATGTATACTCAAAAGGTAACTTTGAAATATAAGATAATAATAATTAAGCATAAAAAATAGTTTTCTATACGAACAACATCCAAAAGCATTGGAATGGAGACAGACATGAGCCAAGACAGCGCAATTTCAATAAGTATCATGTCTTCGTCACATAGATAATTGCTATTGTAACAGCCCCACCATCCACTGTATGATATTGTCCGCTCTGGGCACGCCCGCACGGTTTGTTCTCAGGGTTCTCCCCCAAAAGGCCTCATACAAGAAAGGTAAGAGCTCCACATATAACCACCACAACTTAAGACAGCTCTTCCGATGTGGGACAAGTTCAACTCTTACTGCGTACACAGTAGCCTATCAACCACCGGTAGCTTGCCCAGGCCCTTAAGCCCCGCCCACATCAGCGTCCGCCCACGTGTGCCCGCCCACATGTGCAACAGTGACGGGGCGTCACAATATCCCCATCGAGGACAGAGCCGTCCTCGGCTTTGATACCATTTGTAACAGCCCCACCATCCACTGTATGATATTGTCCGATCTGGGCACGCATGCGCGCCTGCACGGTTTTGTTCTCAAGGTTCTCCCCCCAAAAAGCCTCATACAAGGAAGGTAAGAGCTCCACATATAACCCCTACAACTTAAGACAACTCTTCCGATGCGGGACAAGTTCAACCCCTACTGCGTATACAGTAGCTTGCCAGCACAGTAGCCTGCCAACCACCGATAGTTTGGCCAGGCCCTTAAGCCCTGCCCACATCAGCGTCCGCCCACGCGTGCCCGCCCACATGTGCAATAGTGATGGGGAGTCACAACTATAGTTACCTCTCTTTTTTATTAGTCATAAATCCTTACTAAGATTAGAAAGACATACGAACTAAGGTAGATGCAGAGATTCGTCAATCAGTACACGAGGACAAATTCCCCTTCTCTAGCTAAAAGGTTGGCAACGTCATTTCCTTCATGCAGTACATGGTTAAACTCACTCTCTAAAATGAAGCAAGGTTATCTTGTCAATAGTACCCATAAAACCCCACTGCCCTGGATTTCACGTTGCAGCCCAAGTAGGTAGGAGCTCTTATTGCATACCCCTCCACTTGTAATGGTCACAATCTTCTCCCAATTGCTTGGATATAATGAAATATTTGACTAATCAACAAAGCATGAACAATAGTAACAAAGAAAAAGATCTATGATTTGAAATATATATAGTAATGTTGAGGAAAAGCAAGCAGAACAGGATTGTGTAGCCTACATAAATTAATTGGGATAAGACTTAGATGACGATGACAACGACAACGACAACAACGAAATTAGGAAAAGCAATTACTGCGAGTTTGTGCAACTTAAGAAAGGAAAATGGAACTTCTTGTCGATGATCAAATCATAGCTTACTGCGAGTTTGTGCAACTTAAGAAAGGAAAATGGAACTTTTACCGATGATCAAATCATAATTTACAAAGAGAAGGAACAATCTAATCATAACACAATTACATAGATGTGTCAGTTAAAAAAAAAAAAAAAACATAGATGTGACAGTGAGTGAAGGAAAACTCTGAAGTGGACTGAGTAAAGCATTGAAAAAAATGTCGTGTTTGTCCATACATATATTGAAAACTCTAAACTTCAATGCATAACCCTGAATGTCATTAAGTATAAATCAATTTATGATCATGAGAAAGTAAACATAGAACTGAATCCCCACAACTAAAGATTGAAAGCAGTCTATGAAATATTCAATGGGAGAAAAGACACTAGCATCACAGTCAACAGTTGTTAAATGGTGCTCAGATCCAGCTGGAGTGCTCCCATTCATATGCAAAAGAAACTTCCAAGATATGTTACCACAGCTGAATGTAATGCAGATTCCACTAAAAATGTACATGAAGGAGCTAATTTATGGACTACAGAAATTTCAAAGAAAATCGTATGGAAGGGAAAAATGAAATATTGAAAAAAGAAAATCAAAATTTAGCCATACCGTTGCCCCTAGTAAAGCCATGTATACGTTGGCAGTCATAAGCCTCTGTGGTGCTGCCTGAAAAGCTTTCTGTAAAGCAAAGAGTAGCAGAGAAACTTTATCGGAAAACATGGTACTACCATCATCAGGCATATCGAGAATGCTGGGCAGAAATGGAGATGCAGCATTTGCTCCAAATTTCAGATGGCCTGATCTCACTAATGCACCCAACAGACAGATTATCCCGACAACAATCCCATCATCATTGTCAACACTATAAATGTTGTTGCTAGCACTTTCAGTGCTTGTTGAGAAGCCAACATCACCCAAATACCTTGTAAAAAGATTTTCAGACGATAACATTCTCTCTATATTTGTGCGCAAGGAAATCATAGAGGAGTTATCACCACTACCAGAATGTTGCAATTGAGAACCTTCATGAGAAAGAGATACCTTTTCTTCAAGCGATCCAGGCTCACTTCTATCTTGAACATTACATGGGTCCGGTCCAGATCCTTGAACTGATATGTTTTCAGCAAACCTTATGCTGGAATTTTCTAAAATTAAGTGATTACCAGCTTTTGCTTCTCGCTGCAGAAGGACAAGAAGCGTTTCTATCCCTCCAGAAGAAATAAATGACTCTGCAAATATTTGAGCCTTGGATATATTTTGTTGTACCACTAACCTGTAGATTAGGTGCAACACCCTGGCGACCTGGAAACAAACATCTATCTGAAATCCTTTCTAACACAAAAATACCAACGAAACAAAATAAAGACAGGACTTCACTAAGCACTTGTCGAAATTAGCATATCATATATGTGTTTGTGATAGCTATGAGATTCAAAGTGACAACAAATAGCTGGGACAAGGCTAAGATATAATGATTTTGTCAATGAAAAGATGGTAGAAGTAGCCGTAACAGGGGTTGGTCTAATTTCAGATTCAGGAAACATATGGATCCAGACCTTAAAAATTATAAGCCTCAGGCACAAATCATCTCTAAAAAACAAAGATTTTACGAACAATATTCCTAAAAAGCTCTAAGCATGCACAACAGAGCTTACTCTAATTTCAGGTTAAGGAAACATATAGATCCAGACCTTGAAGAATATAGCCTCAACCACAAATCATCTCTCCAACAAACAAAGATTTTATGAACAATATTCCTATTAATCTCTAAACATTATAGTTCAACAAACTGGTCAGATGAAACACAGTGAGTCAAGAAAATTCTATCCCTAGAGAAAAATAAAAATAAAATTAAAGGTGCCGTGACCAGGTACAATTAAACACCACAATACATTTGTTGACACTACAGCATTCAAAAATCATGTTTTCACTTGGTAAATATGAACAAGAAAGGCAATAATATGGTTAGAAACAAGAGAATACCAAAGAGTCCTAAAATCCAGTCAACGCTCTTGTCAAACAAGAGAATATGTATCAAACATATTATGTCAGCTAAGAAATAACTCTAGTAGGCAATGTAAACATGGCTACCTGATTAGGTTGTGGACAGTCAACCATGAACCCATTCAAATTGTGGAGATCATCGACAGCCAACGAAGGAGATGCTGCTCCCACTAGAAGTTCAAGAACCACTAATAGCTCATCAAGCAGAGCATTCACTTTACCCATGGGCCGTGGTGCCTCATGCAGTGTAAATGTCTCAACAGAGTCTGTTTCACGAATGATCCAATAGCATCTCCTACAGCCATCAAGAAGCATCTGCACTGCGTTAGCATCCCGCATTGCAGATGATTCTGTGAAAACCATGTCTGAAAGTGAAGACATAAGCTTCTTCTGTAGTCCATAGTTGCATAAACTCCAAATCTTCAAATCCAAAAGCAGAGAACGTAAAAGATGAACTTTTAGTGTATGATTGCTTCTCTGAGACTGACATAAAGACACAACAGCTGCAACAAGTTCCTCATCTCTAAGTGCATTTTGCTTTCCAGGAGCCAATATAGACAGAGTTCGCACAAGATAGTGCAAAACTACAGACAAAACTTCAGGCCCTCGAGTGCGACACAACTCCTCATTATTTCCAGGATGTTGAATAGCCATGGAAATAATTCTGAATATTGGAGCAGACAGTGAAGCCGTGGCCAGAGACAAATGAAAATCTCCATGCTGCGGTTCCAATGTTTCTTTTTGTACGTTGCTTACTGCCAGGGGAAGTAAAGACATTGGACCACCATAAGCCAAGGCCCACAAAGACTCTGCCGGCCGTATCCGAGCAGCAATGTGAACCTGCCCAAGAACCTCGGCAGATCTTCGCTGAGTTCCTGAAACATTACAACGTATCAGTTTCAAACAACTGAAACAAAAACACTTCCTGAAAATCATATAGAAGATACGGAACTATAACTTGAGTTTGCGACATTCATTCAGCCAAAAAATGAAGAGGCAGGTTATATCTCAAAGCTACCATCTGATACAGCACAGATACCACATATAGGCAAGGCACCAAATGATGTATAAAGAAGGATACATGTCAGCCAAAATGCCTCACAATTCATCAATCAATGGTAATGATGAATTGTAAGTTGTTACACAATATGCCATTAGGGAGAGCACATAATCCAGACAATGTCAGGTTTCAGAATGTACCCTAGCTCCAGGGGTTAAAATGTGAAGATATCCTTAGCTAGCTAAAACTGTCCTTCCTTTATGACAGCACAGAAGCCACGTCTCACAAACAGTACCAATGTGTGAGGCATTAACACAAGTAGCGTGAACCAATGTTTACAATATCGATAATATCGGCCGATATTACCGGTATCTCATGTGGTCAATATAAAATCTGCCTGGAATGTATCAATTCCCTGATATCAGTCAATGCATCACAATGTATTGCCAAAGTATCGCAATGTATCACCAATATCGCAAGATATCGGCGATCTTTCCTTTAGAAAATTTCTTGTATTTACGATATCGTCGACACCAAACAGGAACCACAGGGACTTCCTCCAAAAACCCTTTCTAACTCCTTTTTTTTTTTTTTTTTTTTTTCACTTTTTCTTTCAATCTTCTCTCTTCTAAAGAGATTGTAGGTGGATTTCGGGTCTGTCCTTTCCAATCTTTTGGGAGAAAAATGTATATTTAAAAGCGGAATCAAGATTTTTCTGGATTTGAGGCTGGTTCTCATTCAGTGAGTGTTTTTGCATTTCAATCCCCTTTTCATGTAAATCATATAAAATCACTGTTGAAAGGTTAGCAATTCTTGATTCTTAATGTTTTGCATGAAAAATCAAGGATTTGAATATTCAATTTCAAAATTTGAGGGTAGGTGGTTCGATTTGGGGGAGATTGGAAAAAAAAATAAAAAATTTCCCCAAATCTTCCAAATTGGTTGCAATCTTACACTCTAAACATGAAATCAAACATGTATGAATATAGTTGCATCAGTTCGGTGAGACAATGCATAGCTTAGGACCCTATACAAACGAAAACTATTATGTGCACTTTTTTTTTTTTTTGGGTGATGTTATGATTTAAAAGTGTGTATTAAGGTCTTTTTTAACAATCCCTTGAGTTTCATTGAAAAATTCGACCAATTTCTTAATGTTTCCCCATATTTCCCAAAAAGTGCGATACATTACCCGATACAAACTATATATCCCATGCGATAACCAATAGTATTTGTATCCCAAAGGTGTGATGCGTAACGCGATATCGATATAGTAAACACTGGCATGAACAACTTTTACCATGGACAAACATTATCTAGTGGCAATAGGTATAGAAGCAATTTCTTAATAAGCTTGTCTGTGGGCACTTTATAGGAATTTTTTATGACAACTTTCTTTCTTGCAAGCGAATGTGATTGCAGGAACTTCAAGCTATGGACTAAGTCTAGATCTGAGTGACCATAAGAAATAGACTCTTGGACGATCCCAGCATGGGACTATAGAAACCAAAGAACCTAACCATTTAGAACCAAAAAGAAACATTTACATGACCAACCCATACTCTCAAGATTGAATAAAGATCAACCATTTACAGCATTTATTGATTACCTTAATCATTTTTTTTGTTGGAGGTTTCTCCTAAATAACCATCTATAGATATATGTATTGCTAGGAATACATTTACATTAGACTTAGACATTTGTTACAGCATCCTGTCTTATGTTGTGATAATACAGCATTACATGCTTAGCTCTTTCATGAAGCTAATATTTAATGCCAAGTATTATGGCAGATCTATTGCTCATTTACATGGATATTAAAATAATAATAAGCAAAATAAAATCCTCTGAAGAGAATGGTAAGATCAATTTATACTACAAGTCTACAACGAGAAGAAAGTTTATTCAGATTACCTTACTAGTGGCACAGTTTATAAATCCATATCCAAACCTGATTTGAGAGCCATATTTTGTCAGTTAACCAAACCAACCCCAATTAGTTGGACAAGGATTCGATGATGATGATGATTGTCAGTTAACCTTTACAGTTGATTGATTTTAGAACCCTGATTTGTTTGTTACTTATCAGAGAGACTGTTCGTGACAATCAAAGACACAAAGTGGTTTGCTGGTAAAAGGGCAATCAGAGAATCAGCCATGATTGACATTTGCACTCCAAGTTGAGAGTGGAGTGTAGACATATTTTTGTAGTCATGCAATGTACTATAGTGTTTTTTGGCTCATTTCATTGTTCTGTTTATGTAGTCCTGTGGAGTACCATTGTGGTCACCTTTGTATTAAAAACATTATTGTGTCAGTCTGGTGATGGGTACACTTAGATACTCTCTTTGCCCTAGCCTCTACATCAATTCCAATATATAAAGATTATCAATCCATTCCCATGGTTTTTGTTGAAGGAAAAAACAGGCTAAACCCCAAGAGTCGTTCTTGTGTGAGAGATCCACGCACATGCTATCATCCTGCCAACAAACTGTAGTTCCTAATTTAAAAGAAGAAAATAGATGGCATTGAAGAACATGAAGCACAAAAGGTTATCTCAATCATCCCAAAGGACACCGATGAATGAGAAAATATACATTACAGGCAGAATAAAGGGACAAGTACATCACAGACAGTAGACAGGAGCAGATTAGAGTTGTTGTTGTTAGGTTTACTCTGAGAAACTGACCCCAATTATTAATGGGGATGCAGTAAACTACAGAGTTTGAGAACAAACCACAATACTTGCGAATAAAACCCATGTAATCTAATTCAAGACTGAAAGAGATCAGTAAGTTTCCAAAAGGCAAGCAACAGTCAAAAGGCCGAAATTGTGGTAATGGACACACACTTGAAACCTGAGAGAGTTTATGCAAGCTCCTCTGATTGTCCGTGAGAGAAGAAATAAAACAATAACTTGCAGAATTAGTATATTGACAAAATAGTATCTTTGAAAAGTTTAATATGGGGGTACTCTTGCCAACCTGCTGCACCAGAAGGAGAAGCATCAGGACAGAAGCGCCCACTGAGCAAATTGGGGTGGTAGAGAAGGTGAAGGCATCCTCCAATTTCTTCATCCAGAGACAAACTTTCTGTGGCCAAGCCCCTCGCATGGTCATTTGTTGCCAACCATGGCAAGCCCGCACCGTTGCCAAAAGAAGGCAGAACATCGCCTCCCCTGGAAGCCAAACGAGACATCAACTCTGGACCAATCGGCTCCTTGAAGATATAAATGGGCCCCATTTCAGCAAATAGTGGACAGTGACGGCGACGGCGCTGTGAACCAGCCATGGCAGGAGGACGGTTTGTCCCAATGCAGCAAAATGCAAGAGGTTTGGATATCCGAGGGAACTCAAATGGAAAGCTTTCATATAAAGAGCCGTCAATATACAATCTCAATTCACTTTCTTGTTTCCCAAGCAGACTATTTTTGCATGTGTGCTCTATACCGATAAAGTACCAGCATTGTGGTTTGAATGTGTAAGTGAAATGCAAAGAAGATTTCTTGCCTCTGCCACCACCACATTCCACTGCTAAAAACTGTGCATGAAAATATGCCTCCATGCCCTGGTTATCAGCAGACATGAAACTAAACAGCCGTGGCATGTGCGCGGTACTTTCACCAGTAAGCATACTTAGTGCGGCTGCAGCAGGGATAGTTGAGGATTTTCCAGCTCTGGCCGCCGCAGCAGCAGCTATCGCAGCAGCAGTTGTCTCAGTATTATGAATGTCCGAGAATGATTCTACATATATCCACGTTGCAAATGCAAACCCATTAGCGAATGGCCAGCGGCTGTCACCCGGGCCAAGCAACCCAGAAGTTTCACCATCAAACTCAAAAGTGCATGCCGGGCCCCTCGTTTCCATCCCTCCCATAGCCTTCTCCAATGCAAGCATCAGATGTGCTGCCCATACTGTGGAAAGTGTCCTCTTGATCATCTGAAGCCACCTATGTAGATCAAGCACACAGAGGGAATGAGTTGCTAAAAGCTGAATACAATCACAGAAAGGGGTAGCATCCCAAAGCATTTTCTCTGTCAAATTGACATCTTGCAGAAACATCTTCTCCACCGACCATAAAAGTGCAGCCAGTAGGCCAGCTGATGAGCACATTGATCTGTTTCTCGTGCAAGCCCTCAATATTGCCAGCAATCCTCTAACCATTTGTGTCCTAGGTGACGTGTGACATTCGGAATCTCCCTTCCAAGGAAGCCAAGGAATCAGCTCACCAGCCACAACCGCAGCCCGGGAGTTCATCATAACAGTAGGCGGACAACTATCTCCACTCTCATCAAAACATTCAACTCCACCCATCGTGGCCAGAAGCGCATCCACCACAGAAAAAGACACACATTCAATTTCCTCTTCCCCTCCAAGATCCTCGTTACCATTGACTATGCCCCTCAGCCTCTCTAAGCTCCCGGGGTTCCCCATTATAGCCGAATCAACCAAATGGAGGAGCTCCGGCGATACATTGGGCATCGCAGGCTTCATATTCCTTGGTTTTGACGGTGACCCAATTGGAGAAGAGACCGCACTCTCTCCATGGAAAGTAGAGGAAGAATTGAAACTAGCCGACGAAGAGGACTGCCTGAGCCCCTGAGCAGATAGTTTCTCCAATTCCAGACTCTCACAAGGATCACATTTCATATCTGTAGCCAAAGCCTCATCCAATTCTGCCATGGCCTTTCCCAAAGAAGTTTCAGACGCCTCAGTCATGTTATCCCAATTCGAAGATCGCAACGAATCTTCCCTGCCTGGAGGTTCCATTGCATTCCATTCTCTATCATGGCGCAGTCCGCCTGGAACCAGAACTGCCGAACTCTCCCCTTGTATTATTGAAGGCAATGCTCTGCTTTCCCCTGTATCAGCAATTTCTCTTTTTTTGGGGGTTTCTTGTTCCATTATATTTTTCTGACCCAGCAATACCACATTAGATTATTTAATAACTGTCTATAAAAAAAGAAGGTCATATGGACTTTGAAAATGTTGACTGCATAAAATAATAATAATAATAATAATAATAATAAAGACTAATCTGAATTATCAAAAATAAACAAAGATATTCATCTGAGTTCATACCGTTCTACTCAAATTCGATCCGGAATCGATCTAATAGCCAGCATGACTTGTATCTCCTCGTACCAGAATATTAGAAATCTGCAAATCCAACAGATGCAATAAATACACCAAGCTCCTGTAAAAGCAAAATGAAGATGATTACCAACACAAGCTCTCAATCTTTCAAATGTAGATTCCGCAAAGGGATTGGAAATGCAAATGCCAAAAAATATCAAAATCAGAAAAGGAAATTTCCATTGGAGAAAGATCAAAATCATAGAGGAAAATGCCATTGGAAAAATATCAAAGTCAGAGAAGGAATTGCCATTGGAAAGACCTAAATCAGAATCCAAACATGCGGATTGTTTCTTTCTCTCAAAACAAAGAATTCGATAGGCTGATTCGCTCAATGCAAAAAACAATGAAAGGAATCGAGGAGTCCGAGGCGGAAAAATACAACATTTGAAAAAAGATTAGATTCGATCAGACCTTGAAAACGGAAAGCGGAATGGGGAATTGAAATTCAAATCGGCATTGAAGGAGAGATTGAAATAATACCTTGGGAAATGGATTTCGGAATTTGAGACGATCTCCGTTTTCTTTCCTCTCTCTTTTTTACTTTTCTGGAATCCGTCTTTAACGGAGAGAATGGGATGAAGAGAGAGGATGTTTTTAATTCTTATGAGAAGAGGATGACATCAACGGATGGATGTGGTGAGATCAGAGAGTGAAGACGCTAGGAGGAGATTTTGCATATTGGCGGGTCGACATGCAAGGCGGTTTGAGCGCGAGTGTTCGTTGGGGTGGAATTTTGTTATTATCCTCGGGCATATGATGCTTATGTAGTGGCTCGCTCGCTTGAGATTAATGTTTTCTTCGCGGAACACATGGCTGAGCAGTTACCTTGCCCAACTATCGGGACTGTTCCCCTTGTATGTTAGCTCTATTTGTGTGGTGAATATGAGATGTTGGCCATACTATCCTGACCGTCTTTTAACTCCAACGTATGGATGCGAACTGCGTTCTGCCCGTGCCACGATGGTTTCGGTTCTAGCATGGCCTAACTTGACGTTTGCCGTCCATCCATTTTGGCCGACAAATTTAGCTTGTGAACTAAAAAATGAGGCAGAACCAAAGCTCAAGTGAGCCAAATTAAGGATTGAACGTCTACCATTGAAAGCTTATTGGGAGACGTATAAATTTTGAATCAAGCTCATATTTGTGTTTTCCTTTATCTATATTTTCTTTCATCTATATTCATGTCCCCTCATGGGCCTTAATGAGGTTTCAACCCTGGGTTTCTTATTACCACTACATTATGTGGTGTGGTCTACTTAAGCTTTGGATTTATCTCATTTTTTAATTCATATTCTAAAATGGTTGGGCAAAATGGATAAATATGGTAGATAAAACACGTACATTACAGTAGGCCACGTAAAGCCCTGTGATCGAGTCCCTCTGGGTAGAACATATAATCAATGTAAGTGGGCTAGATTGACTTTTGGCCGAAATACATGTGTGGCCTCATTTGAGAGAGATTGCGACCGTTTATAAATGAGTAGCATTAGTATAGACGATTTCCCAGAATCTCACGTGATAGAAAGTCCCAGACCTCAGACACGACCGACACGCCTGAAAATAGATGGTTAGAAAGAAATCCATCAATGGCCCACGTTCGGTGGAAAAATTAAAAAGACAAACGATTGGGCGTCCAGAGTCTTAGCAACTTGAGCCATCCCTCTATATATGGTTGGATCATCATATCAATGGTTTTGATCATGGAGACATTGCCCCCACTTCTATGTACTTAGGCCTGAGGATAGTATTCATATTGCCGGGTCGAGGATCATGCAGTTCCTCGTCTCTTGGAACCTGGATCACCTAATGCCCGCGAAGAGGGCGCCAGTCAAAACGATGGAAAAGACCATATTCTCCTCGCACGTGGATAAGTGGTACGTTTTGAGATTTGAAAGCGAAAGGCTAACCAGGGATTGGTTGAAACTGGAATTCTTTTTGGCTTTTACGGAATCGGATTGCGTTCTGAGTTACTCAGTTCGACACACCGTGAAAATCCACACCGTCCATACGTTTTTTCAGCTCATTTAAGGGTCGAGCCCAAACGTTTTTTCAGCTCATTTCAGTGGTTGAGCCCAAAGTCGAAGCATATCCAACTCTCAAGTGGATCATAAGACAGGAAACGGTGGGAATAATTATTTCCACCGTTGCAACCTTCTGGGCCTTACAGTGATGTCTATTTGTCATCCAAGCCGTTAATAATATCATAAAGACATGGATGAAGGGTAAAAAAACAAATATAAGCTTAATACAAAAATTCGGTGACACTCAAGAATTTTGCAACGGTACAAGTTCAATTCACACTGTTTCATGTGGTGTAGTGCATTTGAGCGTTGGATATCCTTCGATTTTGGACCCATGACATAAAATTATCTAATAAAATAGATGGACGGAGTGGATAAAATACATAGATAATGGTGAACCCCACAGAGTTTACTCAGTACGCCAAGCGTATTGAACATAGATCGAAAACAAACTTGTGGGATGATCCTGACTATCCAATTGGTCGCAATCAAATCGATGTTCGATGGAAAACGGCAAATGTCTATGTTCAACGACGAAGTCATGTGTTTCGGGGAAGCGAATTGGGTTCACTCCAGCTAGGAACGGACAGCGGCTCTGAGGGGCCATCGTGATGTATGGGTTTTATCCGCACCATCCATCCATTTTATCATGCCTTTAAAAAAGGTAAAATCCTAAAAATAGGCAGTTCCAAGGCTCAAGTAGACCACACATTGAGGATTAAATAACTACCGTTGAAAACTATTTGGGGCCCACAAAAGTTTTGGATCAATCTGTTATTCATGTTTCCGTTCATCCAGATCTATGTGACCTTATGAACAGGGTGGATTGGAATTAACCATCAAGGTGCGCCCTGGAAAGGTTTCAACAGTAGGTGACATTATCACTGCTGCTTCCTTGGGTGTGGTCCACTTGAGTCTTGGATAAGCCTCATTTTTTGGTTTGTACTCTAAAATGATATGGCACAATGGATGGACGGTGTAGATAAAACCCATAAATCAGGGTGGCCCCTCAGGGTCCTGTCCGTTCGTAGCTTGGGCAGGTGGGGTAGTACCCAATCCGCGTCCGTGTTTGAGAATCTCCATAAAAAGCGGGCCCACCATTTGGGCATTTTGTATCATGTATGCCGCGACGCGGATTTCCTGCGAAAGCCTTTCACAGGAACTTCCTGCGCAAGGATGATGGGTGGAGCCCACCACCATGTTTATAGGAAATATACTCCGTTCATCCGTTTGGAGAACTCGTTTTAGGTAAAGCCATAAAAAACGAGGTGGATCCAAAATTAAATTGGGCCACACCAGAGGGAAAATTGGGAAAAGAAATACCTACCATTGAAACTTTCCTGAGATCCACCATCCAAACCGTTTACAGGGTCATTACCACATAGATGAAATGAAAATACAAAACATTAACCTGTAAAAAAAGCTTTTATGGTCATAAAAATGTTTCAACGGTTCTCAGTGAATCGTCACTGTTTACTCTGATGTGGCCTGCTTGAGTTTTGGATCTATCTCATTTTTGGTCACTTGTCCTAAAATGAGCTCTCCAAACGGATGAACGGAGTATATTTCCTACAAACATGGTGGTAGGCCCCAGCCATCATCTTTGCGCAGGAAGTTCCTGCGAAAGGCTTTCGCAGGAAATCCGCGTCCTGTATGCCGTATGAAATCTGGCACATCTCCCGCAGGTATGGGTAACTTCCCTTGTCATTTCCCATCACGGACCGCTCCTTGGTAGAGTTGGTAGTGCACCCACTTTCTAAAGAGCCGTACACTAGCTTGGGCCCACATGTAGAGATAGTCCGAGAATAAAGACCAAGGTGACGGGTACAGTAAGAAATTTAGGCTGAACAGGTGAATCTGACCTTTGTTACCTGAATGTGGATCATTGAAAAGAAAGTACTCAGTCACCCACATTTTTTATTTTTTTTTTATACACGCACACATACCCCCACACACTCACGCCACACGCACACACACCCCACACACGCACACTGTGCGATTTCACCACTGTGGGTACTTGAACCCTTGACCCGGTGTTGAAACTCCATGGAGTCTACCACCCGGGTAAGAGTAAGGACACAGTCAGTCACCCACATTCAATTCCACAAATCAACGGTGAGGATGCTCTCTGTAGTGTGATGATTGGACAATTGGCAATACCAGAGAATACAATGTTCCTATCGTTCAACTGTGTCTGCATGTTTGAACCATGTAACTTTCGACACTTCCCAGCCCAAACCTGGGGCTGTCAGCGGATGGACCCTGGTATGTCCGAGCCTGGCCCGGAAAGACAATTTAAAGGCTCCAGCTCGGCCAGGCCCATGATGGGGCAGAAAAGATAGTCCTGAGCCTTACACGTTCACCCACTTTTGTGCAAGATCTTTAGTCCTGACCATACACGTGTTATGGACAACAAAAAACTGTGGTCATGATATAGTAAGAAAATGCCATCGAAAACCGTAAATGGGGTGAGCTTGGACGTTGCCAATTCACAGCCCACGCCTGGCTTAAGTAATAAATGGGCTTGAATTTTAGGCCATGGCTTGGCCCTCATGCCAGATACGTCGAAGGAGCAAGCCCGAAAGCCATAGAGCCAGCCCTTTGACGTACCTAGAGCTGTACAAGAACTGAGTTAGCTCGGTTCACTCGCTCGACTCGACTCGAAAAAGTTCAATTCAACTCAGTTCGAAACTAAATTTGAGCCTAATCGAGCTGATTTTTGAAGCATGAAGAAATTTCAAGCCGAGTTAGAGCTTGGCTGAGCTCGAATCGACTTAGATCAAACCTCGACTTGAATCGAATTGAGATCGAACCAGTTCGGTGACTCGATTATTTTGATATTGAGTTGCTCACCAAGTGTTTGATGAAATGACTGAACTAAGTGTTGTTTCGGGTGGATACATTTTCCATGGGATCGGCCGGCGGCGAGGGAGGTATGGATATGAAACAAATCACTACTAAAAAAACAAACATTATATGACAAAACTACCCTTGAATCTTGATTTTGATGCAGCATGCTGAGTGCTTGATGAAATACCTGTGAACTGCTGCTGCTGTTTTGTAAGTTGTGAGAGATTGAGGGTGCACTTCATGTGTTTGAGAAAATGCTGTATAGGCTCGAACTCCGCTCGAACTGGCCCGAGCTGCTGACCGAACCGAGCCGAGCTGAGTTCGAGCTATGCCAAGCTCAACTCGGTTCGACTCGTGTACAACTCTAGACGTACCTACTTGGAAACAACCTATGGGCTCTTACACCAATAATTTTCTATGTTCATTGTCCTCCAAACATGGGAATTGTATGGATAATAGGTTTAAAATACATGGACATTTGAATTACCCCAATCCAAATGAACGTCCACATGAAGCGAGGCAGGCCTTGTCATGGTCTTATCTCCCCTGTAGCATGATCCTTTTAAATAAGAGTGCCAAACGGTGAGGCCCTTCAATTAGGCCTATCATTGGATGGGCCTGATTAGTTTTTGGACTTTGCTAACATCACGCTCATCAACTGACTAGGCCTGATTACAAATATACACATAAAAATTGCTAAACTAGCCAGTCCGGGACTCGGACATTTGTTGTATGTTCCGGTCAGGCTCACGCTGCGATTGACCAAGCTCAACGAAATCCCTCATTTGAAAGGTGGGTTAATATGATAATGGACCTCTTGGCTAATGTTTAAAACCAGTGTGCCAGGTATCATATTGTTCACCAGCGATACACCCTATGTCACTCTGTTTCAAGTTGTTTTGGGCTGACACTGATGCAGGGTTGAACATTATGAGGCCGATACTGTCTTCCCCAAGGATAACTACTCCGAATCCACCAAATTTATGTGACTCCTCGCATAGACTTCTCGAATCCACGAGGAAAAGAATAAGAAAAATAGAAAAAAATTCATAAATTAATTGATGATCCAAATAAACGAGTTACAACCCTTCAAATAAGAATATTAAATAGTAAAAATGAAATTAAAGCCCAACAAATAGTAAGTTTACTATTTGTAGACGGTCATGACTATTCTCGTAATCCAAATAAACGAGTTTACAACCCTACAAATAGTAAGTTTATTATTTACAACTCCTAAAAATTGTGACTTACTATAAATAATAAACTTACTATTTGTAGACAGTCATGACTATTCTCGTAATTATTCTAAGCACTTTTCATGTTTGGCACAACTCATAAAGCCCAACAAATGAAGAGTTATACTCAAACTAAAACTTACCATAAATAGTAAAAATGAAATTAAAACAGGAAATCGACTGTCCACATGATGATATTTTGCAAATTCCGCATGCTCAACCTGACATAGCGGGTTGGGTGGCTAAAGTAGCTTGTCCTACTCCAAAATCATATATGGTATGCTGAATAACTCATTCCGGTTTGCAAGATACGTCCGTTTTAAGATTTGGATGGTGCAGATCACTTTCACTTCCGATCGTGCCTTTTTTCTCCATCTTGGCCATGAAACTATCCGCAACCCGCTCTACATCAGATACGGGCTGATGCAGCCCTATCATTCATGGACAATTCAAGTTTGGGTTGATACTCAATCAGGACAAACTGTCCAAGTCAGTCAAACAGTCCATGGTCTGATTTAATGTTCAGGTGTAATTCAATTAAAGAGTGAATCGGCCAGATTTTCCAAGTCAAACCGTTTTCATGTCAGGCCCACTTTTTGCACAGCTTTGATGTCCTGAACATGTGACACATTGGCATGATGAAAGGGTTGTTTGTTTATGTACGTGGATGCAATGAGCTGTATGTGGTCATATCTCATTTATTTTCTTCTTGTGTAGACGGGACTCTGCAAAAGCATCTTCGTAGCCAAGTAATTTATTACAAGGAGCGATTGGTGATGGGTCCTCCAAACGGCCCATGCCATCCAAATTGGATTGGTGTTCGGGGACGCAGATTGGCACTACCTCCTCCTGTGTCCCTGGCTAGGAATGGACAGGGCAATGAGGAGCCAACATAATGTATGTGTTTTATCTACACCATGATAACCGATGTGCGTGATGAACCAACTCCAATGAAGACACATAAGGTATGATGCCCCCTATCCAAAATCTTCTCGTTCTTACTTTTATTGTATAAGTGACCGACCTTGGACACTAATGGCACGTCACAACCACTTGTTTCTACATTAAATTTTGTTGAATTGGCCTCCTTCGGTGAATCATCTGATTTCTCATCCTTCTGAGTATTGGAATTTATGAAATCTTTTATATGTCCCATCATACCATAATTCCAATACTTCCCTTTGTCATTCAACTTGGACCTTGATTGCGACTTACCCTTCTCTCACTCAAGCGATCTTCCCCTAGCAACTAGTGCACTCGTAGAAGTGTCTTCCCCACCATTATTTCTTCTAAACTGCTTTGATTGAATGGATGAGATAACTGTATCAAGGTCTAAGATATCCCTACTACGACACAAAATATCCATTAGATACTCATAGACATCAATAAAATTTAGGCTTTGTCTTCTTCATCGATCTTTAGCTCCACACTTGTTAGTTTACAAATCAGTTTGTTGAGGGTATTGATGTGTTTAGAGAGATTTAACCATCCGCCATCCTCCAAGTATAATGTTGTCTCTTCAGATATAGATGATTAAAGGGGACTTTGTCATGCAGATGCTCTCTAACTTCACCCATATGCTCGTGGTAATCATCTCATTGACGACATTGTAAAGGACTTCATCGGAAATATTGTGTTAATCGCCCTCTGATAAGTTCATCCTAATTCTCTTCTTTCATTGATTCAGTATGTTTTCGATTCACTAAGGAGTGCTTGCTGCAGCCTTTGCTAAATTAGGATGCTTTTATCTTCAACCTCCATAATTCAAAATTATTTTTATCAGTGAATTTCTTTGTCTCGAACTTCACATTCGATTCCCTTAATGCCGTGTCTTGGATTCAATTTAAAAAACCCAACGTTCACTCTGATACCATTTGTTAGGGACACGATAAACACTAACATGGCTTGTCAGGCATGGAAGGAACCTCAAACGGAATCACACAATGCAACCGAAAAAGAAAAATTCAAGCAATCACAAAGAACATACGAATTTTATGTAGAAAAATTCTTGAGAGAAAAAACCACGATACCAAGCGACAAACAATCTACTATGAATAGAAAGTTATAAGAAATAAAATAACTTACAGATGAGAAACCCTAACTTCTAAATCAAAACCCTTGAAAATGTACTAAACTCCTTTTGTTCTCCCTAATTGCATAATTAGAAGCCGGTTTATACACTTCCACAGGAAATTAGAAACAAAAACCTACACTTACGCATTATGTTTAGTCACACCTTTAGTTGACCGAGAGATCAATAGTCTCTCAGTCAACTGAAATAGATCTCGATCGATCGGGAACATGACAACGTGCTTCAGTCAACCCAAGAATTCCTCAGTCAACCGAACAACACTGCACTAGATTAAAGGCACTCGATCAACAAAGATGTGATTAGAAAAAGGAAGATACAATAACTAAGTTAGACCTACAATTAATGGGACACCAGCCGAATCACATGGCTGAGTAAATATTAGCCCGAGACAATAACATATCTCTAAATCCTCTCAAGCATAATTTTAAAACTCAATAACTTGACTCAATACTCGGCCGAGTCAACTCGCTAAAAGATTCCTCATGACCTTTGACAATGGTCACAACGCTTCAAATCAACAAACCAAGCACTATGCACCTCTATCCCTTTTCATTATTTTTACTTTCTCTAAATATATAATCATTTTAAAATATTTATAAACATGATTAATTTAATTATTAAATATCAACTCTAGTAAAGAGTTGTACGAGCCTTCGAGTCAACCTAGCCGAAGACACATTAAGGAGTCATTTGGATGCTTATAAAGTTCTTAAGTTGTAAAGGAATTACAGGTAATCTAATTACATGAGTTGTTTGGATGTATGTACTTGCCTGTAAAGCCTTTATACACTGTAAACAGATTACAAATTTTAGCTGTAATACGAAACCTGATAAAAAGCCATATTACATATTACAGGTAAAGTCTTTACCACCAAAAAAACATTATACATGTTAGAACACCATGGTTAATATACACTCATGATATGTGGGGCCCATCATAATGTTTATGATACATCCAATCTATCCATCATGTACTTCCCTTGATGGTCTCATGTGACCCTAAAAAATAGCTCGTCCATTATCAAATGGACCACACAAGGGAAGGATGGGATGTCCACCATAAAAAACTTCTAGATTGCATTTGGGCCCCACTGTGACGAGTGGAAGACATCCAATCCATTTAGTGTGTGCATGTTTTAATGCTTTCCTAGGGCCCTAAAAAATCAAGCCTTTCTATGGTATGAATACCTACTTTTTTCATTGTAAACACTTTGCAGGCTAGACACAATCTATTTACCTGTGAACAAATTACTATTTAAAAGCAAAACGAAATAGTATGTAAACCAATTACACCTGATACTCTTTTCAGGTGTAATGTGTTTACAACTAAAAAAATTCCAAGCATTCGAGCGTCCCCTAAGATTAGTCGATTTTTCGATTTTGAAACTATGCTCTTAAGGACAGTAGAAAGAGTTGTAGTAGGAACATGCATTAAATTAGCATGTCTGATTAATGCATGAGGAATATTAGGCCATGTCAAGCCGTCCATCCATTTTTCCCCATCATTTTATGTCATGAGCCCAAAAACGAAGCAGATTCAAATCTTAGGTGGACCACACTACACCAAAATCCCTCTTTAGGAATAGTTTTTAGGGCGTCGCAAAAAAATTAGGGACGGTTGAAAACCATTCCAACAGTTTCATTTCTTTGCAACAGTTTTAATCCATTCCTGAAATAGGGCATCGCAAAAATTAGGGACGGTTGAAAACCGTCCCAAAATTTCAGCTCAATTTTTAATTTTTGGGAACGATATTTTTTCTTATTTCGAAACGATTTTAAACCAAAAAACCGTGCAATGGAAAGTGAACATTTGGTTGATATTCAAGTGAAGATTATAGTCAAGGAATCGTGGCATCCGAGGAATTGTAGCCAGGGGCACCATCTCCCACTACAACAAGTGAGACTTTTAGCGGCGCTCACAAGTGCCGCTAAAATTACTAAAAAGCACCGCCAAATGAGTTATTGGCGCTACTCAAGCGCCGAAAATGGGTATGTCGGCAAAGGTTATAGCGGCGCTAGTAAAGATTTAGTGGCACTTGTCCGAGCGCCGAAAGCTCCGTCTTCTATCGACGCTAATAAGCGTCGGCAAAAGGCCTCTAGAGCACCGCAAAATATCATTTTGAGACACTTTTTCTTACGTAAAAGCGCCGTAAGATTTCTAACAAGCGCCGATAAAGGTCTTTCTATGGATTTGAGAGGCCCTACAAATGTATGGCTAATATTTGTATGGTGGGGCATCTGTAGAGATTGCTGTATGTTAGCCATACAAATTTACTGGTGATCAATCTCTTGAAAAATATTGAAAAAATGAAAGAAAATCAAAAAGTTGAAAAATAAATAAAAATAATCTGCCATTACAATTTGTTGGAATGCTACTCTTAGATCATTCTCCTTGCAATATTGTAAATATGATACATCTTAAACTCTGAGAAGATGTTAGTTTTGCCCATGGATATCTTGTTCATTTAAGAACACAAAAATCAATGAGATAATAATATGGACACCCACCTGCAAAATGCAAAATACAGTTTACAACGGATTGGTAAATTTCTTTTGGTTCCGGTAAAGCTGAAAAAGGCACATCGAGAAACAGTTGCTGATGGTCAGCATTCTGAACAGTCCTGTTTAGTTCCCGCTTATTGTACTCAGGAGCAGTTACAGTTCCTGATTTAGAAACAGTTACAGCTATATAGATTTCTATATAGATTTGCCCATAATACATGTTAGGTCAAGGATAAGTTACAAGGCATCAGCAACAGTTCCAAAGCATTTCAGCAGTATGATTGCTTCAGCCATCATACATGTTAGGTCAAGGATCAGTTACAAGAAGTCAGCAAAAGTTTCAAAGCATTTCAGCTCGTTAGTTTTAACCAATCTGCAGAGAACCATTGCTTCCTGAATTCCCATGAGCAACACACCACCAACTGATCTAGTTTCTTCCGCTCTCTTTTTTAACCATTGAGACAATCTGAAAATTCTTGCCAAGTTTTAAGTTATATATATTGTGAAGTTCAAAAGGAGAACTTACCACATGATCCATTTCATATTCAAGTGGTTCTAAAATGAAATCTTCATCTTGGATTACTCCATTCACCATCAATTTTCCATCACGGACCTATCAAAAGGCAAAACACATGAATGTCCAATGCTTAGCATTAGAAAAAGAAGTACAGAATCAAATGCATATTGAATCATTCTTTATCAATGAAAGTGATTTTTTTTTTTTTTTAAAAAAAAAAATAGCTGGAGGGGAAACTCACTTCGACATAGTCCCCTGCCTTGGCGACAACTCTTTTGATAAAGACATCACCTGAACTGAAACCCTTTTCCTGCACATAGTGATATCATGATCGTAATTATAGGGTCCTAATCATGCATATCATTCCATGGGCAACAACTGCTACCTAAGATGTATTGCAAAATGAGATTAGAAAGAACATACCTGCAGGGCAGGAGTAGCCTTGAAAATCACTGTCTATGACATCAGGATCTTTAAAATAATAAGAAACCTGTAAAGTATGCAAGGCAACACAAAAGATCAGCTCCAAGATAATAAAAGGGGAAAAAATATCATCCAGATGAGCAAGATCTACATGATTGTGGAAGATAAAAGCATCAAGCAATCTAAGTAAGTGTCTAGAGCTTTAAAGTTACTGCCTGCAGCTCAATGGAGTAGTACTACTAATTCCTTTTCACTCTTCTACTCTAGGAAACATCAACCAGATGAAGATGGTAGAGTGACCTTAACATCAAAAAAAAAAAAAAAAAACAACAACCATGTGAACTTTTGATTTAAACAGTTACAGATCTCTACCATATATATATAGAAATCGTTCTTTTCATACTGTCGAGTTCTGATTTAAATAGTGAATTCCCCAACACTAATTAAGAAAATCCAATATCTTCACCCACTTACCTTTGATAGCCTTGGGAAGAATTGGGTTACTCAAATTCTGCAAAAAAACACACAAATCAATGCTGAAATGCAGTCTGTTGTTCACTCCCCAAGTATAGGGTTGTGATGTAGTAATAAACTCGGTAAGACCGAGGTCGAATCCACAGGGACTGAAACCTGTACGTAATCTGAAACTAAATAGAACTAGAATTAGATTAAGATGTAATCTAAATTGAATGACAATTGAGGAATAATTGTGGAATAATTAATCTAAAACTTCAGAAAATTCAGAGAAAGGGAACTAGGGATTCAGAAGATCCACTTGTAGAGATCAGAGAGATCTTATGCCAGTATCACGAATTATGGAAATTTACTGAACTTCTATTGATATAGTTTTCAAGAGATGAAAGGTGTATGAAGTAGAATGGATTCCATCACCAGACCATGCCCAGGAGACAAAACAAACAACATAATTAAACTAATTACCAACCAATCAACAGTGTATGAAGGTTAAGAAGGGTACCGACATCCAACCATGCCCAGGAGATGATGGTGAACAACAGGGCTTCCTAACGTCATAAACATAAAAAGGCAACGGGAATACTCAAATCCATCGCAGACCCATTGTAATTTCAGTCACAACAGACCATTAAAAACTGAAAATATTCCCATAATAAAATTAAATCAAAATCAAATTCCGTTCACTAATTAAAATTAAAGTGAAGGCATAGAATCTCCCATCATACTACAAGCTTCACCTCTTGGCCCTAGCCAAGAGGTTTAGCCCAACATGGATGGACTAAAATCCTTTAAACAAAACAAAATAAAAATAAAAATAAATAAATAAACAAACAAACACTACTTGTCTTTGTATATGTCCAAGCCAAACTTGAGCCAAGATGATTTCTCCCTTTCTTCTCTTCTCTTTTTATAGGCAGCCGGGCGGAGTAGAGTCAGTGCTGGAGTTGGAGAACAAGGAGTTACGCACTCTTCTTTCGCAGCAAGAGCGAAAACGGATCCGGTTCGCGCAGGCTTGAAAACTACTTGCGTTTGGAATCTGTTTTGGGGACGCTGATTGTCCCAACTCATGATTTGGCTCCATGGTTGGGGTAAAGACCCCCCTATGATTCTTTTGGACGGTCCGGATCACCCTAACGATCAACGATCATGACCCAATACTCCCCGCATATCCCGGATGCATGCCTCTTCTTTGAGCAAGAAAGAACGGATGAGATCTGCACCACTCTCCTTCCTTTATTTCCAAAGAAATAGGGTTCCTTGGGACGGTTTTCGATGACCTACTCGTTGAACGGTTCAGATATTCCATCCGATCTACGGCCATGATCGTTGCAACAGCCAAACAGCGTCGGTTTCGGGGGCCTACGTAACAGCACTTACGCTGTTCTGATGGTGGGGCCCCTGATCGTCATTGTTTGAGAAATCCAACCCGTTTACTGAAATCAGCGCGAAAAACCGGTCGGACATGACCGTTTTTCTTCTGTTTTTATGTGGCCCACTTTCTGGTTCATTTCACCGTCCATCTTCCGTTTGGAAAATAAAAACACGATCTACGCTGTTAATTGGAAAAATTCCACCTAGGGAGTGGTAATAGGCGCCACTTAGGTCTAATGGACGGTTAGGATCGTCTATTAGTACAATGGGTGGGGCCCATAGTTGCAAACCAGCGGTCGCCTGCGAACGCTGTAACAAGAAACTTCCATTTTCTTGCGGAAGATGTCGGTCAAACCGACTTTGACTAAAGCGTGTGGTCCGGTGTAACGCCAGTGTACATGTGCACGGTGCACACGCCTCACATGTATGGGTCCGAATGTGATGTTTATGGGCAATCCTCTCCGTCCATTCCATTTCTAACCTCACAAAAATGGATTGAGTCCAACTTTGAAGCATATCCAGATATCTGGTGGGCCCCGTTTTGATAATTCATGGGCTGATCAAGCCTTTGGGCCACTTCTACATGGATCCAGGATCTGAAACTTGACGTGTACGGTTCATTAGTGGTCTTTAGACCATATATGAAGTTTTAATCCGATCAGATGGTGGGAACCCTGTGATCTTGCATTCTGGATTTTTTTCAGGCCTATTTGAAGTGAGTGGCTGGAATTTATCTGATCTCTGATGTGTAAATTCTCGATCTTGGTCAATGAAGTCCCGTCCAATGCCTTGGTGATGCCCGAGCCTTAAATCCATGCTTTTAACACCATATTTCGATCCAAGCTCGTAAATACACCCTGCATCACAATTACGATTAAACGGGCCATTAAACAGTGTCATGCTCATAAATCCAGGTAATAACTAGGGTCTGATATGCAATATTTGACCCTCAACACAACCCCCAACCAACATTTTGCTAGTCCCGAGTAAAATATGCGAAAAATAAGTTGAGAATTACAGGGTAATTTATATGCAATCGAGTGAAATCTTGAAAAACGATTCAGATACGAGAAATCTAAGATTCATGAATGTTAGGCATTATTCTCTCCTAGACTCAAGCACACGGTAAACTTCATAATCAAGTTCAAAGTATTCATCCATCAATTAGAAAAATTCCCAACACTGAGTTCCATGGGTGTATAGTGTAATCTCGGCTTATCAACATTAAGATTCAATTCGTTATTTCAGGATATCATTGGTAACCAGCAAGAACACCCAAAACTGAAACTAAAACGTGCCTCACAGATCATCTTTTCATTTTTTCAACTTTCGATTTTTCCATTAAAAGTACGTCAAGAAGGTGAATCAAATTATCACCTATAAGGAGCAAACCTATGGCGACGATTGTACACCCAACCCTTTTCACATATCATTCATGGGGAATCAAATCCTCACCTATAGGGAGCAAACCTATGATGAAGATTATTCACCCAACCCTTTCTAAGGTATCATCTTTTTTTTTTTTTTTTTAATTGATCATGACGAGCAAATTTTCCAAGTTGGTTCCTTCCATGCTTACTAATCAACAAATTATAGTTCAATGTCGAACCGAACCCTTAATGTGCAAGCGAGATGTGTTTTGTGAAAGCATGACTTAATCAATGTTTAAAACCTCTAATCATAGATTAACAGTTCAAACTTAATAGTGAAATCTTACAGACACTGAATCCAAGAGTCATAAATTACCAGCATCACGTATCTTGAAATTCTAGTGCTCTACATGACCGTTAAGATCACTTCGAAAGTACAAGAAAGTCCAGAAAATTTTTTAAAAATTTTCACAATTTTTGCTCAAGACCAAGAAAACACTGATTAAGTAACCTAATCTCCCACCCCCAACCTAAAATCTACATTGTCCTCAATGTAAAAGATATAAACATGCAATGTACATGGGACAACGACAGTAAAGAAAAAGTGATGGGAAGATAGTACCTGGATAACGAATCGAGAGAGATTTTTCAAGAAATTGCTGGGAGAGAGCAGGTCAGTACAAGAGTGCAACCAACAAAAATAACAAAACAAAATCCTACCTATACCACTTTCACAGGTGCTTTCGATTGCATTTAGCGTATGCAACAAGCCTTTAAACCCCTAGGTTGCCCCTAGTGGACGAGTTATAGTCTCGTGAGGGTTTGCAGCAATGTTACCCACAAACATTGAACTAACTAATTAAGAAAATGGAATGACATGAAAAAGCTGGGTTGTCTCCCAGGAGCGCTAAGTTTACCGTCTATCCTAAAACAACATAAAGGAAACTACCCTAGTCCTAAGAAAGCAGGGAAAAACTACTAAGTCATGCACAAGGTTCCTCTTCTGGCCAATATCGTGATAAATTTCTCAGTAGGTTTCTCAACAGGATCATCCAAAAGCCCTTTTTGCAATAAGCTTGGATGCCCTGGAGCTTGACTTTCCAGAGAAACTTATGTACCTCATTAAAAATTTGTCGTTGATTCGCTTGAGGTATCTAACGTATATATGATTCACCTGTGTCAGAAAAAGTTTCAAAGTTAGTATCCCATGGTGAATCAGAGACTACAAGTAGATCATATTGAGAAAAATTTTCAAGAAGTGGTGTAGTCTCAACACATTCCGAAGTATCAGACTTCGGTTCAATTTTTAGCTCCTCCTCCCTTAATAGTAAACAGTGAGGATCTAGGGAGGGAGGGAGGGGCTTAAGAGTAAGGGTTCTCTCGGTCAGTGACGACTACCGAGATATTGTCTTGCAAGGCGTTCACTATGTCTCTTAATCATGGAATCATTTGAATCTGCAAAGTGTGCCAAACAATCATCCAAAGAGTTGAAAAATTCAGTTGAGAATGACTTATGTTCCACATTAGAGCTCGTGATGATCTGCCCAAGGAATCCATCGTCTTTGAAGGTAAACGGAGGTGTGCTCTCTTGCTCCAGTCCTGCATAGACAGATTGAGGATCAGTATACGAAACATTGATGTGATGACTCTGTTCATTGATACTACTCAGAAGAGGCATTGAATCGTTAAAATTCAACAGTTTAGATGGTGGCCTCAACTGAGTGGTTTCGAATTCCAGAGTTGTATTGAGTAATTCATTCACTTCCTGAATCATATCATCATGTAATTTAGGGGAGTGGTCCAAACATGTCTCACAAGAGATAGAAGGGTTGGTTGTAAGGAGCTCATCCACTTTTAAATCAGATATGTCAGGTGAGTGGAGTAGCTCATTATGACCGCTCACTTCGTGCACTTCTTGATCATCGACTGGACCAAACTTGAGATTAATTCCGAGAGGCTGGGTGAAACAGTCATGATCATTATCCCAATACGCATCATCGTCTAATTCTGTGCAGTGCACACTTGGGATGGGATCGCTTTCCTCACATTTTAAATTTGGTTGAGGTTCGAATAAACTAACCTCTACCTCATCATTGAGATCCTGTGTATCATGTAAGGAAAGTGTGTCATCATCACTGTATTTGAAAGACACCCATGTTTCTCCATCATTCTTTTGAACAGTCATTGAGATCGACTCATCGGAAAATTGAACCGTATGCTCATTAATGGAATCTAACTCCTCATTCCAAATTCCAGATTTTGTCAAAAGCGAGTGAGGATCACTTTCCTCGTATTGTATTTCTGGATTGGATTGTAGTTGGGATGAGCGAGCTTCTTCTATCTTATCGAGGCGTGAATTGAGTGCTTCCATTGCTTTTCTAATTTTCACAAGACACTCCATGTTATGCTGAAATGAATTCTCTTGGATCGTTTCTGGTTGACTCTCAAAGGTAGGGTATCCAAGAGAATAATTATTACAACATGTTGTTGGTTCATCTTCCCAGTTTTGATGGTTCCACTGGTTATAGTCATACTGATCATACATGGGAGAATATGATGGTTGATAATAATCCTCATTCCCATAATTACGATCGTATACGGCCCTATTAACCGATGGAACATAACGTTCTAGTCGGTTCTCAATGTCTGTTCTCGATGGAGAGAAATCTTGAGGTATACGTTGAATTCCACAACCTTCAGGCATTCCCCAATATCTCCTATCCATCTCAACGTATGCACCTACCCACGCTTCCATGGTAGAACCCTAACTCTGAGTCTACTCCTAGAATAAAATAAAATTCATACAACAATGTGGAAGGTAAGCAGAAGAGAAGTGAGAAGGATGTTATCAATTTAGAAGTTCCTATGTTAATACCCTACAAAACAAAACAAACCAAGTTAGCATCTAGGGGATAAAACCTAATCTAAAAAATAAAAAAAAGTAAAGAATTTAGGACGAAGTTACCAAGTTAGAAGATTTATCAACTACCCTACAAAACAAAAAGGTTAGTTCTAAAAATCAAATAAAAAAAATCCAAAACTAAAGTTAGAAAAAAATCCTAATCTTAACTAATTCTAAAACCAATTAATTTCAGAAAATCGTAGCCGTTAGTCCCCGGCAACGGCGCCAAGAACTTGTTCACTCCCCAAGTATAGGGTTGTGATGTAGTAATAAACTCGGTAAGACCGAGGTCGAATCCACAGGGACTGAAACCTGTACGTAATCTGAAACTAAATAGAACTAGAATTAGATTAAGATGTAATCTAAATTGAATGACAATTGAGGAATAATTGTGGAATAATTAATCTAAAACTTCAGAAAATTCAGAGAAAGGGAACTAGGGATTCAGAAGATCCACTTGTAGAGATCGGGAGATCTTATGCCGATTATCACGAATTATGGAAATTTACTGAACTTCCATTGATATAGTTTTCAAGAGATGAAAGGTGTATGAATTAGAATGGATTCCATCACCAGACCATACCCCAGGAGACAAAGCAAACAACAGAATTAAACTAATTACCAACCAATCAACAGTATATGAAGGTTAAGAAGGGTACCGACATCCAACCATGCCTAGGAGACGATGGTGAACAACAGGGCTTCCTGACGTCATAAATATAAAAAGGCAACGGGAATACTCAAAGCCATCGCAGACCCATTGTAATTTCAGTCACAACAGACCATTAAAAACTGAAAATATTCCCATAATAAAATTAAATCAAAATCAAATTCCGTTCACTAATTAAAATTAAAGTGAAGGCATAGAATCTCCCATCATGCTACAAGTTTCACCTCTTGGCCCTAGCCAAGAGGTTTAGCCCAACATGGATGGACTAAAATCCTTTAAACAAAATAAAATAAAAATAAAAATAAATAAATAAACAAACAAACACTGCTTGTCTCTATATATGTCCAAGCCAAACCCGAGCCAAGATGATTTCTCCCTTTCTTCTCTTCTCTTTTTATAAGCAGCCGGGCGGAATGGAGTCAGTGCTGGAGTTGGAAAACAAGGAGTTATGCACTCTTCTTTCGCAGCAACAGCGAAAACGAATCCTGTTCGCGCAGGCTTGAAAACTACTTGCTTTTGGAATCTGTTTTGGGGACGTTGATTGTACCAGCTCATGATTTGGCTCCATGGTTGGGGTAAAGACCCCCCTATGATTCTTTTGGACGGTCCGGATCACCCTAACGATCAACGATCATGACCCAATACTCCCCGCAAATCCCGGACGCATGCCTCTTCTTTGAGCAAGAAAGAACGGATGAGATCTGCACCACTCTCATTCCTTTCTTTCCAAAGAAATAGGGTTCCTTGGGACGGTTTTCGATGACCTACTCGATGAACGGTTCAGATATTCCATCTAATCTACGGCCATGATCGTTACAACGGCCAAACAGCGTCGGTTTCGGGGGCCTACGTAACAGCACTTACGCTGTTCTGATGGTGGGGCCCCTGATCGTCATTGTTTGAGAAATCCAACCCATTTACTGAAATCAGCGCAAAAAACCGGTCGGACATGACAGTTTTTCTTCTGTTTTTATGTGGCCCACTTTCTAGTTCATTTCACCGTCCATCTTCCGTTTGAAAAATAAAAACACGATCTACGCTGTTAATTGGAAAAATTCCACCTAGGAAGTGGTAATAGGCGCCACTTAGGTCTAATGGACGGTTAGGATCGTCTGTTAGTACAATGGGTGGGGCCCACAGCTGCAAACCAGCGGTCACCTGCGAACGCTGTAACAAAAAACTTCCATTTTCTTGCGGAAGATGTCAGTCAAACCGACTTTGACTAAAGCGTGTGGTCCGGTGCAACGCCAGTGTACATGTGCACGGTGCACACGCCTCACATGTATGGGTCAATCCTCTCCGTCCATTTCATTTCTAACCTCATAAAAATGGATTGAGTCCAACTTTGAAGCATATCCAGATATCTGGTGGGCCCCGTTTTGATAATTCATGGGCTAATCAAGCCTTTGGGCCACTTCTACATAGATCCAGGATCTGAAACTTGACGTGTACGGTTCATTAGTGGTCTTTAGACCATATATGAAGTTTTAATCCGATCAGATGGTGGGAACCCTGTGATCTTGCATTCTGGATTTTTTTCAGGCCTATTTGAAGTGAGTGGCTGGAATTTATCTGATCTCTGATGTATAAATCCTCGATCTTGGTCAATGAAGTCCAGTCCAATGCCTTGGTGATGCCCGAGCCTTAAATCCATGCTTTTAACACCATATTTCGATCCAAGCTCGTAAATATACCCTGCATCACAATTACGATTAAACGGGCCATTAAACAGTGTCATGCTCATAAATCCAGGTAATAACTAGGGTCTGATATGCAATATTTGACCCTCAACACAACCCCCAACCAGCATTTTGCTAGTCCCGAGCAAAATATGCGAAAAATAAGTTGAGAATTACAGGGTAATTTCTATGCAATCGAGTGAAATCTTGAAAAACGATTCAGATACGAGAAATCTAAGATTCATGAATGTTAGGCATTATTCTCTCCTAGACTCAAGCACACGGTAAACTTCATAATCAAGTTCAAAGTATTCATCCATCAATTAGAAAAATTCCCAACACTGAGTTCCATGGGTGTATAGTGTAATCTCGGCTTATCAACATTAAGATTCAATTCGTTATTTCAGGATATCATTGGTAACCAGCAAGAACACCCAAAACTGAAACTAAAACGTGCCTCACAGATCA
The DNA here is from genome assembly GCA_030180095.1 of Magnolia changhungtana. Taxonomy (NCBI): domain Eukaryota; kingdom Viridiplantae; phylum Streptophyta; class Magnoliopsida; order Magnoliales; family Magnoliaceae; genus Magnolia; species Magnolia changhungtana. Next base: position 3,049,050 of record JASAUF010000671.1, read on the forward strand.
TCTTTTCATTTTTCCAACTTTCGATTTTTCCATTAAAAGTACGTCAAGAAGGTGAATCAAATTATCACCTATAGGGAGCAAACCTATGGCGACGATTGTACACCCAACCCTTTTCACATATCATTCATGGGGAATCAAATCCTCACCTATAGGGAGCAAACCTATAATGAAGATTATTCACCCAACCCTTTCTAAGGTATCATCTTTTTTTCTTTTTTTTTTTAATTGATCATGACGAGCAAATTTTCCAAGTTGGTTCCTTCCATGCTTACTAATCAACAAATTATAGTTCAATGTCGAACCGAACCCTTAATGTGCAAGCGAGATGTGTTTTGTGAAAGCATGACTTAATCAATGTTTAAAACCTCTAATCATAGATTAACAGTTCAAACTTAATAGTGAAATCTTACAGACACTGAATCCAAGAGTCATAAATTACCAACATCACGTATCTTGAAATTCTAGTGCTCTACATGACCGTCAAGATCACTTCGAAAGTACAAAAAAGTCCAGAAATTTTTTTAAAAATTTTCACAATTTTTGCTCAAGACCAAGAAAACACTGATTAAGTAACCTAATCTTCCACCCCCAACCTAAAATCTACGTTGTCCTCAATGTAAAAGATATAAACATGCAATGTACATGGGACAACGACAATAAAGAAAAAGTGATGGGAAGATAGTACCTGGATAACGAATCGAGAGAGATTTTTCAAGAAATTGCTGGGAGAGAGCAGGTCAGTACAAGAGTGCAACCAACAAAAATAACAAAACAAAATCCTACCTATACCACTTTCGCAGGTGCTTTCGATTGCATTTAGCGTATGCAACAAGCCTTTAAACCCCTAGGTTGCCCCTAGTGGACGAGTTGTAGTCTCGTGAGGGTTTGTAGCAATGTTACCCACAAACATTGAACTAATTAATTAAGAAAATGGAATGACATGAAAAAGCTGGGTTGTCTCCCAGGAGCGCTAAGTTTACCATCTATCCTAAAACAACATAAAGGAAACTACCCTAGTCCTAAGAAAGCAGGGAAAAACTACTAAGTCATGCGCAAGGTTCCTCTTCCGGCCAATATCGTGATAAATTTCTCAGTAGGTTTCTCAACAGGATCATCCAAAAGCCCTTTTTGCAATAGGTTTGGCTGCCCTGGAGCTTGACTTTCCAGAGAAACTTATGTACCTCATTAAAAATTTGTCGTTGATTCGCCTGAGGTATCCAACGTATATATGATTCACCTGTGTCAGAAAAAGTTTCAAAGTTAGTATCCCATGGTGAATCAGAGACTATAAGTAGATCATATTGAGAAAAATTTTCAAGAAGTGGTGTAGTTTTAACACATTCCGAAGTATCAGACTTCGGTTCAATTTTTAGCTCCTCTTCCCTTAATAGTAAACAGTGAGGATCTAGGGAGGGAGGGGCTTCAGAGTAAGGGTTCTCTCGGTCAGTGACGACTACCGAGATATTGTCTTGCAAGGCGTTCACTATGTCTCTTAATCATGGAATCATTTGAATCTGCAAAGTGTGCCAAACAATCATCCAAAGAGTTGAAAAATTCAGTTGAGAATGACTTATGTTCCACATTAGAGCTCGTGATGATCTGCCCAAGGAATCCATTATCTTTGAAGGTAAACGGAGGTGTGCTCTCTTGCTCCAGTCCTGCATAGACAGATTGAGGATCAGTATACGAAGCATTAATGTGCTGACTCTGTTCATTGATACTACTCAGAAGAGGCATTGAATCGTTAAAATTCAACAGTTTAGATGGTGGCCTCAACTGAGTGGTTTCGAATTCCAGAGTTGTATTGAGTAATTCATTCATCTCCTGAATCATATCATCATGTAATTTAGGGGAGTGGTCCAAACATGTCTCACAAGAGATAGAAGGGTTGGTTGTAAGGAGCTCATCCACTTTTAAATCAGATATGTCAGGTGAGTGGAGTAGCTCATTATGACCGCTCACTTCGTGCACTTCTTGATCATTGACCTGGACCAAACTTGAGATTAATTCCAGGGGAACTGGGGCTGAACAGTCATGATCATTATCCCAATACGTATCATCGTCTAATTCTGTGCAGTGCACACTTGGGATGGGATTGCTTTCCTCACATTTTAAATTTGGTTGAGGTTCGAATAAACTAACCTCTACCTCATCATTGAGATCCTGTGTATCATGTAAGGAAAGTGTGTCATCATCACTGTATTTGAAAGACACCCATGTTTCTCCATCATTCTTTTGAACAGTCATTGAGATCGACTCATCGGAAAATTGAACCGTATGCTCATTAATGGAATCCAACTCCTCATTCCAAATTCCAAATTTTGTCAAAAGCGAGTGAGGATCACTTTCCTCGTATTGTATTTCTGGATTGGATTGTAGTTGGGATGAGCGAGCTTCTTCTATCTTATCGAGGCGTGAATTGAATGCTTCCATTGCTTTTCTAATTTTCACAAGACACTCCATGTTATGCTGAAATGAATTCTCTTGGATCGTTTCTGGTTGACTCTCAAAGGTAGGGTATCCAAGAGAATAATTATTACAACATGTTGTTGGTTCATCTTCCCAGTTTTGATGGTTCCACTGGTTATAGTCATACTGATCATACATGGGAGAATATGATGGTTGATAATAATCCTCATTCCCATAATTACGATCGTATACGGCCCTATTAACCGATGGAACATAACGTTCTAGTCGGTTCTCAATGTATGTTCTCGATGGAGAGAAATCTTGAGGTATACGTTGAATTCCATAACCTTCAGGCATTCCCCAATATCTCCTATCCATCTCAACTTATGCACCTACCCACGCTTCAATGGTAGAACCCTAACTCTGAGTCTACTCCTATAATAAAATAAAATTCATACAACAATGTGGAAGGTAAGCAGAAGAGAAGTGAGAAGGATGTTATCAATTTAGAAGTTCCTATGTTAATACCCTACAAAACAAAACAAACCAAGTTAGTATCTAGGGGATAAAACCTAATCTAAAAAATAAAAAATAATAAAGAATTTAGGACGAAGTTACCAAGTGAGAAGATTTATCAACGACCCTACAAAACAGAAAGGTTAGTTCTAAAAATCAAATAAAAAAATCCAAAACTAAAGTTAGAAAAAATTCTAATCTTAACTAATTCTAAAACCAATTAATTTCAGAAAATCGTAGCCGTTAGTCCCCGGCAACAGCGCCAAGAGCTTGTTCACTCCCCAAGTATAGGGTTGTGATGTAGTAATAAACTCGGTAAGACCGAGGTCGAATCCACAGGGACTGAAACCTGTACGTAATCTGAAACTAAATAGAACTAGAATTAGATTAAGATGTAATCTAAATTGAATGACAATTGAGGAATAATTGTGGAATAATTAATCTAAAACTTCAGAAAATTCAGAGAAAGGGAACTAGGGATTCAGAAGATCCACTTGTAGAGATCAGGGAGATCTTATGCCAGTATCACGAATTATGGAAATTTACTGAACTTCCATTGATATAGTTTTCAAGAGATGAAAGGTGTATGAATTAGAATGGATTCCATCACCAGACCATACCCCAGGAGACAAAGCAAACAACAGAATTAAACTAATTACCAACCAATCAACAGTATATGAAGGTTAAGAAGGGTACCGACATCCAACCATGCCTAGGAGACGATGGTGAACAACAGGGCTTCCTGACGTCATAAATATAAAAAGGCAACGGGAATACTCAAAGCCATCGCAGACCCATTGTAATTTCAGTCACAACAGACCATTAAAAATTGAAAATATTCCCATAATAAAATTAAATCAAAATCAAATTCCGTTCACTAATTAAAATTAAAGTGAAGGCATAGAATCTCCCATCATGCTACAAGTTTCACCTCTTGGTCCTAGCCAAGAGGTTTAGCCCAACATGGATGGACTAAAATCCTTTAAACAAAATAAAATAAAAATAAAAATAAATAAATAAACAAATAAACACTGCTTGTCTCTGTATATGTCCAAGCCAAACCCGAGCCAAGATCATTTCTCCCTTTCTTCTCTTCTCTTTTTATAGGCAGCCGGGCGGAATGGAGTCAGTGCTGGAGTTGGAGAACAAGGAGTTACGCACTCTTCTTTCGCAGAACAACAGTAAAAAAATCTTGTTCGCTGACAGCTTGAAAACTACTTGCTTTTGGAATCTGTTTTTGGGACGCTGATTGTACCAGCTCATGATTTGGCTCCATGGTTGGGGTAAAGACCCCCCTATGATTCTTTTGGACGGTCCGGATCACCCTAACGATCAACGATCATGACCCAATACTCCCCGCAAATCCCGGACGCATGCCTCTTCTTTGAGCAAGAAAGAACGGATGAGATCTGCACCACTCTCATTCCTTTCTTTCCAAAGAAATAGGGTTCCTTGGGACGGTTTTCGATGACCTACTCGATGAACGGTTCAGATATTCCATCTAATCTACGGCCATGATCGTTACAACGGCCAAACAGCGTCGGTTTCGGGGGCCTATGTAACAACACTTACGCTGTTCTGATGGTGGGGCCCCTGATCGTCATTGTTTGAGAAATCCAACCCATTTACTGAAATCAGCGCAAAAACCGGTCGGACATGACCGTTTTTCTTCTGTTTTTATGTGGCCCACTTTCTAGTTCATTTCACCGTCCATCTTCCGTTTAAAAAATAAAAACACGATCTACGCTGTTAATTGGAAAAATTCCACCTAAGAAGTGGTAATAGGCGCCACTTAGGTCTAATGGACGGTTAGGATCGTCTGTTAGTACAATGGGTGGGGCCCACAGCTGCAAACCAGTGGTCGCCTACGAACGCTGTAACAAAAAACTTCCGTTTTCTTGCGGAAGATGTCGGTCAAACCGACTTTGACTAAAGCGTGTGGTCTGGTGCAACGCCAGTGTACATGTGCACGGTGCACACGCCTCACATGTATGGGTCCGAATGTGATGTTTATGGGCAATCCTCTCCGTCCATTCCATTTCTAACCTCACAAAAATGGATTGAGTCCAACTTTGAAGCATATCCAGATATCTGGTGGGCCCCGTTTTGATAATTCATGGGCTGATCAAGCCTTTGGGCCACTTCTATATGGATCCAGGATCTGAAACTTGACGTGTGCGGTTCATTAGTGGTCTTTAGACCATATATGAAGTTTTAATCCGATCAGATGGTGGGAACCCTGTGATCTTGCATTCTGGATTTTTTTCAGGCCTATTTGAAGTGAGTGGCTGGAATTTATCTGATCTCTGATGTGTAAATCCTCGATCTTGGTCAATGAAGTCCAGTCCAATGCCTTGGTGATGCTCGAGCCTTAAATCCATGCTTTTAACACCATATTTCGATCCAAGCTCGTAAATACACCCTGCATCACAATTATGATTAAACGGGCCATTAAACAGTGTCATGCTCATAAATCCAGGTAATAACCAGGGTCTGATATGCAATATTTGACCCTCAACATCTGTCTACCATTGAGCAACTGGCTTAAACCCATTAAAACCTCCCATTTCAAAAAGATCGCGCATGTAATCTTTAAAAAAGTAAAAATAAAAACACACGTACTTACTTCCCAAGTGAGTCCACGATCGACGATGAATGTGAACAATACTATAGGAGCTCCAGACATATGATCCACATGAACAGTCTGCAGCCGAATAAACAAAATCCATCGTCAACAAATTAACGATACAATAACAATATAAGCATGTATTCATGTTACATTAAATAACCTTGGCGGTCCTTGTTGTTCAATAATGTTAGCCTTGATAGTCAATAGGCTATGAGCAATACATTTCCATGATTCTTTCTAAGATCCAGGAACTCAAAGACATCTGCACCTACAAGAAGCATAAAGCAATTAGAGATTACACTGTCAACAGAATTTTGGATCAACCCACTTCTCAACCTGTAAAAATGCTGAAATTTTCAACATAGCATTGATGCATTAAAGAAATATGGAAGAAAATGATACAACTCACCTTGACGCTCAAGCCTTTCTCCCTCCTCCTTTACCCGGGCTTGGGACCGGCAATGCAAGTAGTTGCATTGGCGGAGTTAAAAAAAGGGGCTTAAGATCCATTTGGTTTGATAAAAAATTATATTCATAAAGATTGATGTGATGACCAAATGGAGCTTAAGACTTATAATACTTACATAAATGTAGTTGTTCTCCTTCGCTTGGCTTCCATCATCTAACACTGCCTAAAAAAACACGCTAAAAAAGGTAAACGCCCTCCTATTAATGTTGAAAAGAAACATGGAAAGAACAAGAGTTACCCAACCTATCATATGCATTGGATCTTAAGTCAATCCAAATTCCAAAATTAGAGTTAAACACTTACTATCCAAAACCAATCACACATCAGTCTTAAACCCATGCACAAAATATAAAACATTTACAAGAGAGAGGGAGAGAGAGATCCTTTCATTTAGCTCAATCTATCTTTCCTTGAACCTGTAAAACAAAACAATAAAAAGAAATTAATTAGTACTCGCATTCTTGTACAAGAAATTCTATTGTCTATGAAAAAAAAAAAAAATCTGACCTTACACATAATAGAGGGCCAAACAATACTCGTTCCAACTGCATCCCAAATTGTTTTATATCGTCCATAAGGTCTTATCAAAACCTCCTCCCATACTATTGCCACATGAATTAATATTTCCCAAAAACCAATTCCAAGTTCGTGCCCCCCTACTTTTGTAAACAATTCCTTTAACAATAGTAACCCGGGTTTGATGATACTGTAAGAAGAACTCTAGTCACATCCTACAAAATAAAATTCACTATTTGACAAACTGCATTGTATTGAATAAACACTCATCCATATACCACATATAATTAAGAACACAATAACATCAAAATATAATAAAAGCACTATTCACTTGGTATAAGGAATTACCCCAGCACTAGTACAACTCGTGGTCTTCCCCTTATTCGTCGAGTGTTTCTGCAAATGATAAATCAATATCAATCATTATATACCAACTAAACTATATATAATCTAGGACATAGTGCATATGTAAATAAATACATGTATATAATATAATTACCTGAGAGGTCACCCAATGGCTCGATGATGAGGACGGTTGGTTCATGTTAGAACTAGCTGCAACACCGAATATTGTGGGTGGGTTATTTGATGGGGACATCTCGCGCACACGCGCACGCACACCACCACCCCTACGCACATACGTACGCAGAAGGAGGATCCCATCATCGATCTGGCTTGATGACGACGTCCAGAGAGGGCCTCCTAGTTAGAAGACAAGTTTTGGTTCAGAAAAGTGGGCCCGATAGTCAAGAAAAGCCCATCATGGGATCTCATGATCGTGTCCCACTCGTCGGATTGATTTCATTTTTTAGGTTTTGCTTATTGTTATTATTTAGAACATTGTGAACGCTTTAGATTTCTATGTTTGGTTTTTATTTTAGTTTACTTCATCACCAAGTAATAGGTTGTGCACATGGTGCAAGTTTTTGGGGTATAGGGTTTTCTTATAAATAGGCACCCCTTGTAGCTTTTTTGAGACATTGAAGATTAATAAAAATTCTGCATTTTCCCACTCTCTGAGTTGTGAAGCCTAATTGGGTGCGAAGCCCTCCCTTCATCGAAGGGTTAACTACCGTGGTGCGAAGCCACATCTATCTCGATTCGCCCCCATCCATCGCCATCTCTACTACCCATCTTCTATCATCCCTTCTTCTCATCTCACCCCATCATTTAAACTTTGAATCAATCATCTATTGCAGCAATTCTCCTCTCCACATCAGAATTTCAGAATCTAGCCCTACAGGAGGGCCGAAACTTCGGTGGAGTACCACACACAAACCGTACATCGGATCGAGCTGAGATTTGGGGGTTTTGGAGTCCACCCCGGGCCGACCAGGGCCAAGGTGGCCTTTTTCTGAATAGTGGGCCCCACACACATGCGGCCGGGATCACACGCACGTCCATCTGGGCCATTGTTATTGTCCACGTGCGGGATCGTCTTTTGGCCCAGGTTTTTATCCTCTTTTATCCTCTCATAGCCGTTTTTCATAAAACCTAGCCCTAAATTACGTTTTCTCTAAGTTATATGCTCTTTTTCTTACCCTAGGGTTCCTTGATTTAAAATTGGTGAATTCCTTGGATTGGGGATTGATTACTATGCATGTGTGGATGATTATTTCTTATCTTTGAGTATCGTTTGATTTATAATTTTTATTGATCTAACCCTAGCATGTGTAGGCCTGGACCCGCATAGATTCCCCTTAATTGAATGTTTGGACTTTCATGTGGGATATGGAATTTGTGTAATTGTTTCTGAACTAATGTGATTTGAGCCTGAAATCTTGCATATCATATTTAAATTCATGTCTTGCATCAAATTTGGTATCAAAGCCTACGGTTCCTGTAGGGGAATTCATTACATGTTTAGGGTTTGGTTGTTTATGTCCATTACGCATCAATTCTCATCATATATGGTTGTTTAGAAGTCCATAAACCCTGACATAAGCTGCTGAAATTTTTTGTTATCCCCTTATTTGAATTATTTTAGAAATTAACTTAGCTTTCTATTTTTAGGTTTAGAAACTTTCCTTCTATTTTTTAGAAACTTTCTTAATCTGTTTTAGAAATTAATTTCCTTTCCTTTTTCTTTTTTAGAAACTAGTTTACTTTCCTTTTTCTTTTTTAGAAATTAACTTACTTTCTATTTTTAGAAACTTTCTTTTTTTGTTTTTAGAAACTAGGTTGCTTTTCTTTAGAAACTTTCCTAATTTGTTTTTCTTAGAAACTTTCCTTTTTCATTTTTAGAAACTAGGTTGTTTTTTAAAAAATAAAAAATAAAAAAAACTTTCCTATCTTGTTTTAAAAAAACTTTCCTTTTTTGTTTTTAGAAACTAGGTTGTTTCTTATTTTTTTTTTAACAAAAAAACCCTTATATTTTGACAACTATATTGCTGAATTTTGGTTGGCACCCTACACTAGACATGGAACAACTGCTAGAGTCATTAAACAAGCTGTCTCAGCAGATCGAGTCTTGGGGTAAGCGCATGGAACAAAGCATAGATCAACGCCTTAACCAAGTAGAAGCCTCCCTCAGGACAAACCCCACCATTAAAGAAAATGTCCAATCTCAGGCAGGTGGCCAGGAGGATAGACCAATGAATGGAGGTAGTCAAGGAATCAGTCACGGGTATGCAACCGTGCACCCACCCCAAGAGGGGCATCAAAACCACTATTTTGAGTGGCACAACACGTACGGCCTTGTGGCTAGAGAGAGTGCCCCAGAGGCTAGAGAGAGTGCTCCAGAGGCTAGTATAGAGTTACCCATTGAGGCCATTCTGGTAGTAGATGAGTTTCGTGATGTCTTTCCTGATGATCTACCGGATGAGTCTCCCCCCAGGAGGGATATAGAGCACATCAGAACATGGGACACCGTAATACCTACAGCCGAGTTTACGTTGAATAGTTCTGTCGATAGGTCCACATGTCTAAGTCCCCGTGAAGTCGTTACTCATTATAAACTTAGGAAACCTATTGATCTTGTCCCTATGACACTGTCCCATAGGCTGTCAGAGTCTGCAGAGTTTTTCGCGCATCACATTCATTTATGGCATCAAGAAATCAGGCAGAAGATCATGACTAGTAATGAACATTACACATTTTCTGCTGACCAACATAAACATTTCAAAGGATTCAATATTGGGGACTCCATGATGGTCCGCAACAGCCCCGAGCGGTACCATCCGAGGGCCGTTCGTAAGTTACATGCGCGTAGCGCTGGACCCTTCAAAATTATAAAACGAAACGGTCTGAATGTGTATGAGATAGATCTTCCACCTTTCATGAGAATTAGTTTCACATTCGATGTGGAGGATCTAGTTACTTTTCAGGAGACCACTGATACTTTGTTCGGCCCTTCGCCCACTCATCATGATTCCCCATATCTATCCCTTGAACCATGGCCCATTCCTGACCCATTTTTCCATCCTTTACCTCCCATACCCACTATTCTTGACTTTTCTTCCCAGCCTCTACCTCCCATACATACCCTTCCCGACCCATTTTTCCAGCCTCTACGTCCCATACCTACCCATCCCAACCCATTTCCCCAGCCTCTACATCCCATACCTACCCATCCCGACCCATTTTCTCAGCCTCTACCTCCCATACCTACTCATCCCAACCCATTTTTCCAGCATCTACCTCCCATACCTATTCTTCCTGACATTTTTTCTCAGCCTCTCCCTCCCATACCTAACCTTCACACACCCAGAGACGAAATAGAGGATATCCTGGACCATCAGATAGTTTCAACGTCGGACGGCAGGTTTCAGAAGTACTTGGTCAAGTGGAAGTCACGCCCAGCTTCAGACAACACGAGGCTAACTGCGGAGGATCTTCAGAGACTTGATCTTGACATCCTGGAGCGGTTCAGGAGTTTTATTTCGCCAGTGGCGAAATCTTCGCAGCCGAGGAGAATTGATGGGGACATCTCGCGCACACGCACACGCACACCACCACCCCTACGCACGTACGTACACAGAAGGAGGATCCCTTCATCGATCTGGCTCGATGATGACGTCCAGAGAGGGCCTCCTGGTTAGAAGACAAGTTTTGGTTCAGAAAAGTGGGCCCGATAGTCAAGAAAAGCCCATCATGCGATCTCATGATCGTGGCCCACTCGTCGGATTGATTTTATTTTTTAGGTTTTGCTTATTGTTATTATTTAAAATATTGTGAATGCTTTAGATTTATGTGTTTGGTTTTTATTTTAGTTTACTTCATCGCCAAGTAATAGGTTGCGCACATGGTGCGAGTTTTTGGGGTATAGGGTTTTCTTATAAATAGGCACCCCTTGTAGCTTTTTTGAGACATTGAAGATTAATAAAAATTCTACATTTTCCTACTCTCTGAGTTGTGAAGCCTAATTGGGTGTGAACTCCTCCCTTCATCAAAGGGTTAACTACCGTGGTGCGAAGGCACATCTATCCTGATTCGCCCCCATCCATCGCCATCTCTACTACCCATCTTCTATCATCTCTTCTTCTCATCTCACCCCATCATTTACACTTTGAATCAATCATCTATTGCAGCAATTCTCCTCTCTACATTAGAATTTCAGAATCTGGCCCTACAGGAGGGCTGAAACTTCGGTGGAGTACCACACACAAACCGTACATCGGATCGAGCTGAGATTTGGAGGTTTTGGAGTCCATCCCGGGCCGACCAGGGCCAAGGTAGCCTTTTTCTGAATAGTAGGCCCCACACATGTGCGGCCGGGATCACACGCACGTCCATCTGGGCCATTGTTGTTGCCCACTTGCGGGATCGTCTTTTAGCTCATGTTTTTATCCTCTTTTATCCTCTCATAGCCGTTTTTCATGAAATCTAGCCTTAAATTACATTTTTCCTAAGTTATATGCCCTTTTTCTTACCCTAGGGTTCCTTGATTTGAAATTGATAAATCCCTTGGATTAGGGATTGATTACTATGCATGTGTGGATGATTATTTCTTATCTTTGAGTATCGTTTGGTTCATAATTTTTATTGATCCAACCCTAGCATGTGTAGGCCTAGACCCGCATAGATTCCCCTTAATTGAATGTTTGGACTTTCATGTGGGATATGGAATTTGTGTAATTGTTTCTGAACTAACGTGATCTAAGCCTGAAATCTTGCATATCATATTTAAATTCATGTCCTGCATCATTATTGTTTGCATTATTCATAGTGGCTATCAATTTCATCAGAGTATCTTTCAAGGAAGAAATTTCAGCATCTCTTGCAGATGAGATTTCAACAATAGTTTCTTTAAGGGATGACATTTCGACTTCTCTTGAGGATGAGAGTGCAGCTATATTTTCTTTAAGAGAGACTATATCAGCATGTAGTTCCTCATATCTTTCATCTCTCCTCTGATCAATGGAAGCCATCCTTTGTTGGATGGATGTTGCACCCCACAAATCAGATGGAGATGGTCCTAACCCATAAGTGCGGACACGACCATACTTGTCTTCTCCCATGACTTGAGATAATATATCATCCCTTGCCGTGCTACTCTGTGAGGCCTCGGGTTGCTGAGATATTTCTTCATTGACTTTTGTCTGCAATAATAATTATCACATGATAACAGTTAATGTGAAAATACTCTAGCTGTTGCTACACATTTATAATGAGCTCTTCTTGCATGTAAATACATTAACATACCATTACTACTGATGAAGCCTCATCCACAGGCTTTCCATTTTTGCATGTATGAGTCAAGATAAACATATCTGCCCGGCTCAGATCCTCCCCATTGGCCCTTTTCCTCTATTATTATGAAAACAAGTTATATAACACAAATATACTAACATGGTTGGTCAGGTTATTAATAAAATTTACCTCTTCCTCGTGTATTCGCGCAAAACTCTTTGAGCCTACCGCGTGGTTAATCAGTTGTTTCTTCCGATTCTCTTTATTTTTTTTAGAACGAGCCTATATGTGAGACACTGACGGTAAATTATAAGATATCAACAAAAGATTTTGTATAATTCTATAATTGAATGAGGCATACCTTCCCCTCTTTAGAGTTCCAAAACTGAACGAGAGTCTTCCATTGATCCTCTTGGACCCGCTCATCAAGATCTGCGAGCCGCTCCTCATCAGTCTTATGAGAAGAGTAGTGGAGTTTCTTCAGCTTGCCCTTCCATTCCCTCATCAGTCTCAGGAGCCACTACTATGGAAGTTCACACTTACGTGTTTCATCCCCTCATGCAAATGGTTCACTTCCTGCGAAATGTGGCATTTGAGAGAGTATACTGATTCTGTCTCTATGCTTTCTTCACCACTTTCTGCACAATGTACCCTGGTAGCCAAAATCTGCTACTAATAAAAATAAAACAAACTCATTTTTAGATGTCTACCAAACAGGGCCTTATAATTACTAGGATAAAATAGTTAGGGAGGTCCACTTTGCAGTAAAAGTGAAAAAAACATCACACGATTGTAACATCCAAGTTGCTCATCAGTTGGGCCCACACCATGTAGACATGCTGGCCTGAAGTTCAAGGCTATCCAACTAATCAGGTGGACCAGTTGTTTTTGTATGTTCAGTTCGCCTGGGCCATGGAATCTGCATGGTAAGGTCCACTTGATGAGTGGCTTGGATCTTGCACATGATGACACATTTGCAATTTCCTACAAACAGAAAAAATTGCAAAATCATGTCATCATAAAAAGCCACCTAAAGAATCCATTAATAAAATTAAGAGGAGAGATTAATTATTTGGTCCTAACAAATGTAAGAAACAATCACATGCATTCAATTAACAGAATTTAGGGAAATCTCAATTAAATGAATAATTAAAAAAATAATAATAACGAGAAGACAAAAAAAGGGAAACGAGAATTACTTGTGGAATCAAGCTTGGGAGAAGGACAGTGAGCTGAGAACTTCAAGGAGAGGAGGAAGCGTCTGCTTTAACCCTAGTTCTAGATATAGTAAATCCCCACCATAACCAGTCAAAATACCTTGCAAAGTGCAGAAAATAGATCCAAAACCCTCGGAAACAAGAGAGTACCTGGCCAGGGAAGAGATGAAGGGCAGGGGCTGCTCGCTATAAAGATGTTGATAAAGTGTCTACAACTAGATATAGAGATGACAGAGGGATATAGAACTGGATTCCAAAAATAGGAAAATAAGCCATGCGGTACATCAAAACCGAGGATTCAAATTAGCAAGATCCTCAATTTCCAACACCTGCTTTGATTGGTTTCCAAAAAAAAAAAAACACTAGTCATTTCATCCTCTGCATCATCAATTTAATCCATAGGAATATAAAAGAAAAAATAACCATTTCAGCTAAAAAAATAAAAGAGAGAGAATCAGCTAATGAATGCAATCATATCAAGTTATCAAGCATGGGAAAGACAACTAACGACCACAAAATGCCTAATCATGATTTTAAGACTGAACTATTAAGGAAAACTGACAACAGGAAAAGAGTTACCGAAATCTGATCCATGTGGGAGGTACAAGTCCGTGGCAAATTCCTTCCAACACCCTGTGACAACCATATTAATTGTCATGAAGAAATGAAAACAGTGGTTGAAGAACAAGCTAAATATCAAATATGGATGTCTCACACAATGCATGAATGCTACATGTGCAACGGCAAATACAAATAACAAGCTGATTGACTCCAAGAAAAAGGGCCTGGACTTAAATCAATAAATGCCCATCTGATACAAAATATGTACAATAAATAGTCCTCCAAAATGTAGATTTTCTCACATTTTGATAATGGATAACTTCCAGCCGGTGATAAATTAATTAGAAAAACTTCGTTTCTCTGGCAATGTGGTGGATGATGTGCTGGAACTTAGGAATCACTTAAAAAATTCAGTGTTCAAATAACCATTAATTCTGCTTTTGACAGAGAATTGCTGCCACTTCTTAATATTTCTTTCAAAACAAATTATGAAAAAATGAGGAATACTTTGTGGGATCCATCATGTAGCGTAATGTAAAATCTACTTTGCCTATTAGGCATGATTCATTATTATTTGAACTGTGTGTACAAAATATCAGCCCAGTAAAATACTTATATGGACCACACCAATGTGAACAGTGTAAAATTGCTCACAAAACCACTAAATTCATTTGATGTGGCTCACTCGAGCTTTTTAGGCTGATTTTTGTATCTTCTCTTCACTCTGTTGAGTTACATTTGATTAATGAGTTTGATGAAAGATACACCACATGATGGCCCACCCACAAACTTATGAATGACAATCCATTTATATGGTTCAATACCACAAAGCATTGATTGGGCTGCATATGGATGTTGAATGGGGAGCATTAATCCTTTTTTAATTTTTATTTTTAGTTGTCCATTTCTTCTTTCATATGTAAAATGGTCCACCTGATGGCTGGATTAGCCCATGGTATATAATGTTGGGGTGTAGTAGACGAATGACCAGATATCGCATCCATATGTAACATTGGACAGAGGATATTTCCTAATCGAGCTAGTGAAGACATACATACACTTGTAAAATTTACCAATATAGTATCTAATGGCATGCATCCTGCAAAAGATTGATATACAACTTAGCTAAAACATTCAAAATAGCTGAAAGGGGTCTTGGTTGAAGCATTTCTTTAAATGGTTAATGTGCATATTTCAAACTAGATAAGAGACTTGAAAAAACACACTAAAAATTCAACAAAACTGAAAAGAACAATTCAAATCTCCAATTGGGAATTAGAAGCCCCAAATTTTGTAACCAAATAAGATTTAAAAAAAAAAAAAAAAAAACAAAAAAAAAAAAAAACAAAACAGACAGAACATAAGAAAACAAAAACTAAAAATTTAGAGAAAAAGAGAATAAATGGTTATTTTAAAAAACCCAACTACATTACCCAAAATCGTTGCAAAATTCAGAGAATAGATCTGCACACATTCAAATCAGTCATTGCATTTGGGTTTTAGGAATCCCAGCCACAGATCGAGGCTTCATCAAAACATAGTGAATCAATAGACTACTATGGCTTAAATCAATAGACTAGTGTTATGGTCACTTCTGAACAATTGCATTTTGAGATTTTGTATATGGGCCCCAGCTGAGTGGGCTAGGATATTCATTTGAGATGAGTTTTATCTATGTTACACTTGTTTCCACAAATCGCGCTTTGATAAATTGTTTATTTGATCACCAATTAACGCCAGGATTTCGAGAATAGGTCGAGTACTCGAGTTTTCAAAAATCAAGGTGTTACAGAGTCGTGGCTGATTGATGTGCTGCTCTTTTCTTTCCTCGAGGCTCCATAGAAGAAGAAAGTTGGGTTATGATAACTTGAGGAGACTTATTAACCAGCTTTTTGTAGTGACTCTCTCACCAATCGGTGAAGGTGTCCATAACCTGAGGTTGATTTGGGTAGATGGGAAGATTGAGAGTTAGATTGGTTGACTGAAAAGTAAAGTTAAGAGAATGATAGAGATTAGTTCGATCTGCGATTGGCCGACTGAAGGGAAGTTGGTTGCAAGATGTCTAAATGAATGGGTAGGAAATGCACTGGACAAGACTAAACTAATAGGCGAGTAAGTTTGGACAGTATTGCTTGATTCTGGCTTGACATTCTTGCCAGTGTCAATTGTGCCACCATAGGGGAGATCCCTACAAATGAGGTAACTCTCCTAAGCAACATGCATATATCTGAGATACTTCCCGACTATCTTCATTCTCATATTGGCCAGTGAACCAAGTTGGGCTGAACTCTTTATCATGAAAAGGGGTGAATGACCGACTTCGTCTACTTTTATTTAGGGAAAAGAATAAGGAATTCATATAGACGTAAAATCTATGGATCTCCTAAGGAGAATGGATGACGCGCTGACCATATGAAGAATAAATAACATCGGAATGAATGGAGACATGTACAAGGGAAGGACGAAAATATTCGTAAATCAACATCTGAATAAGCCACAATGCTCCTCCTTTAAGATACAGACCTTTAGTGGTGATTTCAAAAATACGTTTGTACAGGTGGCTGAGTACAAAAGTTGTCAGAGAAAGTTTTCAACCATGTTCAAGTGCCTCGGCCAATTGAACATACTCATTCGTGATCTGAATAGCATTCACGCAGAGTAAATGTCGACAGATCCAGAGTAATAAGAAGGCCATATGTTCTTCGTAATTGATCGAGCCTTCATGTTTGCAATACATTTGCATGAAATGTGAACAAACCTTACCGGCCTTATTTGTAAAATATTTTGTTTATTTCTCAGTGAAGCTTGAAAAAACTACCTCACCGAAGGGAAGAAGTTGGGTTAGATCTGCAATGTCCAAAAGTGTTGGACTCATATGGCCGCATCTAAAGAAGAAAGTCTTGGTGGATGGGCTTCAAAATTTCGACGTTGCTGCAAGAAGAGTAGGGTCCGACGGATAATTGTATATGAAGAGTTTCATGCATTCGTAAATGTCGGAGTTTCTCCATGTTGCTTCATGTTGAGAAGAAATGCAATCAAACAAAAAATCTCACTCTGATAGTGGTTTCATCCAGGATCGAGGATTCTTTAGAGCGTTGGTTGGTTCTGGTACATAGGAAACAGATGGTCCATCATACTAACTTCATCAGCATCAGTCCTATGGAAGAATGCTGGTCCCATACAACAATAATTTCCAATTGGTTATATGAAGACTATTTCATTGGAGCATTTCTCATAAAGGGCGTCTATCATAGTGATTAAATCATCTTGATGAAAAGATGAGGAAGAAGATAATGAGGCAAGCATTTTTAAGGTATGAGAGGAGAGAAATGAATTAGGATTATTTTTTGGAGAAGAATGATAAAGAAAGAAGCGTGGGGTGAAAAGAATACTGAAACATTGCTTATATCAATAAAGGAGATAGAGTATTTATTAGGGCATCATTAAAATTTTACTTTATATGATGCAAGTACACGTGTCACAACGAGGTTAGACCTTATTTCAAAAAAGGATGGTTAGACGTGTAGGGATCTATCTGTTAGAGACGGTTACCATGACACTGTCGAGTGTACATGGGGGAAATGTTCATCCCTATTGTCGTCAATTCCTTCCAAAGCCAATCAGAGTGAGTTACT
This sequence comes from Magnolia changhungtana, assembly GCA_030180095.1. NCBI lineage: Eukaryota > Viridiplantae > Streptophyta > Magnoliopsida > Magnoliales > Magnoliaceae > Magnolia > Magnolia changhungtana. The sequence goes on from JASAUF010000671.1 coordinate 3,066,633, forward strand.
TGTGATTTAGATGAATTTGTGTGGTGTATTTGAAAATCTGTAGGGATATACGAAGAGGATTCCATGATAGTACAACTGAAGTACATCGAGTGATGACACACCATTCGTTAAGTGGTCGATTAAAGAACGATCATGTAGTGCTGAAATGATTATAACAACCGTTACAACGTGTGAAGCATCCAAATGGCCAGATTGAGGCTATGAATAGCAGAGGAATTTAGTAGAAAGATTTTGTCTCATACCAACCCAATCAAACCTTATATTATCTTTCAATTATCCTTTTAATTATCCGTCATTTACATTCCTTAGTATAATTACTTTACCATTTCTGCAAGTCAATTATATTTCCTAGTGTAATTATTTACTTTTCGTCTATTGTTTACATTCCATGGTGTAATCTGTAGCATTAATCAAGTAGTTGGTAATCTTAGCTATAATTTGGGTCTACACTCATACGATGAATTTAGTTCTCCATTCAGGAAGGTACTTCGCAGCTATTCTTCTAGACCGACTATAAGAATTCATTTCTTGATCTTTTATCTATATTGAAAAGTCATTTCATATGGAAGACAAATGTATAACTCATTATCAGAGGACGAAACCTACCATCTGAATATCGCTTGATCCTATTTATATATCAAGCAAATGGATGAATAGGTGGCCGATCTCATTCGATCTCAGTGATATACTACATATCTGCCTATCTTGGTGCTTGGGGGTCATAGTTGTTCAATTTGAATTGAGCTGCAAATTCAATTCTGGTATGTCCACACTTTTAAATAATAATTAAAAAAAACAACAGAAATTTCATTGATCAGAGAGGTGTACAGTATTTCAGGAGGGCCGAAACAAAAAGACATCGAACCGCTCCTATCATGATAAGCATCTATGGACAAGGACAAAAAAAATAATAATCAAGAATGTGATTAACCGAACGCGCGCTTTCGGATCGTGCCGAGCCTCGCTCTGTCAAGGAAAAGGAGGCCCCTAATTGTCCGAGGAAGGACAGATAAGGAGGAGAACATGGACATGATTTGCGTAGAGCTTCCCAGATTAGTCATACCATCGACCGGCCCATTTCCTTCCCTACAAACATGACTGAACGCTATCCGCCCATTTCTTGAAAGATTCAGAATTTTGAAAATCCAATATTTCCATTTCCATCCCGGTTGAGAGAGACCCGACAAGAAATCCACCACCATCTGGGAGTCCGATTTGACGAGAATGTTCGTCATCCCATGCTGGAAGCAAAGGACGAGGCCATCGTGGACCGCCCGCAATTCAGCCCGGGTGTTGGACGCAATCCCATAACCTGCACAAAAGGCAAAACGGAGATCACCCTTGTCCCCTCTGCAAACCTCCCCTCCACCAACCATGCCTGGGTTGCCATGGGACGACCCGTCGACGTTAAGCTTAACTCATCCCAAAGGAGGCCTTTTCCAATGCACCACTTGGGACTGCACCAAGGTGCTCGGCTGAGCGTGAATACCCATGGACCTCAAGGCCCTGCTATTGCCAAAACCGCGTGGGCGAGAATTCCACGTCTTGATAATCCAGCTCACCCAACCTACGATTCGGGTTATAATTGAAACCGATCTCACCCTGGAGTTATCGAACTTGGCGGCATTCCTCGCCATCCACAGTTCCCAAAGAATGAAGCAAGGAATGATAGCATGGAGAGGGGCCGAAAACGCCTGAACCGAAATCGAATCCCACCAGCTGGTGAGACGCTTCAACACCGAATCTCCATTGGTCTGGGGGAAACCATAAATCCTGGCGAAGTGGCTCTAAACTTCAGCCGCACAGGCGTTATGAAGGAAAATATGGTCCATCGTTTCAGCTGAGGGTCTACCGTTGTGACCCTCAATGCAACAGCTGCATCTGGACGCAAGATGGACTGGACGGCCACGTCAACTGGCACCGCTCCCCTGATGATGCGCCAGACCAGCAACGAAATTTTCAGAGGAATTTTAATGTTCCAGATCTTGTTGCCCCAATTGGTCCGAGGCCTGATAACACGGGTTAACTCCCAAGCGGAGGAAACCGTGAATTCCCCGTTCTTAGAGTGAGGCCAGAATGGCGTGTCCAAATCAGTTGTGAGACATTGGCCTCCATGAAAAATGGAGTTAGAATCTTGCTAAGATATAAGCGTGAGCACCACAGACGGGGCTAGCGGCCTCATGCTTCCCAGGAAATCGCGAACCTCGAGATTGGACAGCGCAGGTGGCACACCAGCAGGAATTCTTTCCATCAGGGGCCGAGCCCCGACCAGTTCATTGACCACAGGTTCAGTCGACCGTCTCCAATGTGCCATTGGGTCGTAGCAGCAACGGATGGCAGAAGGAGTCTAATGCACTTCCACAATGGGGACGTCGTAGCCGCAGAAAGAACTGGCCCCGAGCATTGGATATCTCTGTTATATCTGGCCTGCATAAACAAACGCCACAGCCCCTTATCAGCTTTGTGTAAGACAATCTAAGCCATTTTTAGACGAAAAGCATTCATGACGTCCTTTAGCCGCCTGATTCCTAGCCCACCTTTGACCTTGGGAAGGCAGTTTGGTATGTCCACACTTATCACGTGATCAAATTGGAAAAACAACGAACAACTAGCAACAATTATATCATTGTGGGGCCACATGGCAATGTCTGGCTATTGGTAGGTGATATACATCTTTCGTTTTATTTATTTATTTATTTAGAAATTTTAAACATAAATCAGGCCAAAAAGGAGAGAAAGCATGATGGAAAAGAGGGGAAATTAACTAAAGGTACCCTCTAACAATTATCTTGATTAATGTGGTCCAAAGATACATTTTTTAAAATAGCAGGATGTAAATAAGGTATTATTGAGGTAGTATTTTGTAAAATCCCCAATTCTTTTTTTCCATTCCATTATATCAAGGGCTGTATATTAGGGGTCGTTTGACACCGTGGATTGGAGGGGATTGGAGGGTATCGGCAATCCCCAGGCCGTTTGGCACCATAAAGTAACTGGGGATTGGCAATCCAGGGGGTTTGCAATCCCCTCGATCTGGGGGTTCGTAATCCACGCTCGGACCTTGGATTACCTTTTTGCAGTAGCTCAACGGTCGGAAATCCGACCGTTTGAAATTTCCTTCTTTAAAAACTCATTCGCACGCACCCATTTACCACGGCTCTCTCATTCATCTTCTTAAAAAACGCTCATTCATCTTCTTTCCGGTACCGGCGAAGGTGGCTACATACGCAGCTAGAGTCTTGTAACGACCCGTAAATTTCCGTACGTTGGCTCGAGTACCACCTCGACCAGAAATCACGTAGGATTAAATCCTTTAGAAAATTAACAAAGTTAACTAAGTACTAAACTCGATTAGCCATGAAATCCGTTGGGATCGCTTTAAATATGATCTGCAAGACCCAAAACTTGCAAAACAAGTGACGCTAGGTTACCCTAAAGTTTAGAACCAAACTCATTTCCCGGCTGCTCTCGGGAATGGAACGAAACTTCGTATTAGGTCTAGACCGCACATCGGAAGTCCGATTAACACAAAGTTAAGGAACTAGGACCGCCTCACTGGACTTGACAATCATCTCAAAAATCAGGTCCATCCGATGTCCCACGACAATTCGTTTCGATTCGGAGCGAGGATGTGTGAAAGACACTATTCCTATTCCAAAATAAATATCAGGAATAGTGATCTGGCATCATTCGTTGACGCGTCAGTATTAAGCAACCTGACCGTCAGAATCAGACCAAATTACACCCTCGGATTAAGAAAAATTTCAGGAACATTTACATGTACTTGGAATTTCGGATCGTGGCCCACTGACCGTTGAACTGAAAGTGGTCCGTCACGTGCGATCTAGGAATCCGATCGAGTCAAAAACGTAATCCCACATAGATCCATAGGTGGTGAGCTTAAGTCTGACGTTTGGCTCAAGGAGGGCCACCAGAACCTCCCTTTTGAGCTGGAAAAGTGGCGAAATGCCTATATAAGCAGTCACCCTTGAACCTGAGTCTATTTTGGGAATGTTTTTGGCTATAAAAGGGGCTTAGAACAGCCCCTCTCACAGCCATACGAATTTGGGATTAAAACCCTAGAGAGAGAGAGAGAAAAGAGGGAGAATAGCTTGGGATTTGTGGGAGATCTTCCTCCTACTGCTTTGGGTTGTCACACGGCCTACACCGCTCCATTCCAGGTGTTTTTCCGGATAGCTTCATTCCGTTTGAAGGTAAGAAACTCTAACCCTAGGTCTGATTTGAGGTAGGATCGTTGTAGGTTATGTACAGGCTAACCGATTCCGCTCTTTAGGCTAGAAAACTCTCGTATACGGAAGCTCTATTACCTTTACTGATTCGTTGGGATTCCAAGGGCAAAGGTGAGGACTTTAAGTGTATAAGTTACGATTTTCAACGCTTTCAATGTCAGATAATGGTAGATTCATGATCTGCATGCAATTGCACATGTACAAAGTGCTTTCCGTTTCCTGTTTCGATTAACGTTGTAGAAATTGGAATTTCACATACTCTAGGTATACGTAGAAATACCGTATACGTATTTTATTTGGAAAAATGTTTGACATGTTTATTTAATGTATGATTATATGATATATGGATAAAATACTAATTTGGCGAAAGGAATCGCTGAAATACATGTTCATGTGTAAATGCTACGTATGTTGAAATAGTGTATTCTAGAAATACCGTATAAGTATTTTTTTTGAAAATGTTTGATATGTTTATTTAATGTATGATTATATAATATATGGATAAAATACTAGTTTGGCGAAAGGAATCGCCAAAATACATGTTCCCTTGTAAATGTCAAGTATGTTGAAATTGTGTATTCTAGAAATACCGCATATGTGTAAAATTTGGAAGTGTAATTGTCATGATTATTTGTTGTATGAATATGGTATACGCGGGTAAAATAACCGCTTGGCGAGAGAATAGCCCTAACACGCGATTTGCTAACATACGTCATGTATGTTGGAATGGCGTACTCTAAGTGTTGTGTAAGTGCTTGTGTGTGTAAAGGCTTGTGTATTAGTGCCTTAGAAAGGTGCTGATATGGAATTCCTGACTCCCTTAGAGACATGTAAGATCTCCTCCATGCGGTGGTTCGCTAGAACCACTCCCTTGTAATGTGTACGTAATTGTATCCTTATGTAGATAGTGCTTTACTACATGCTTCACAACATGCTTTACAACATGCTTTACAACATGCTTTACATCATGTTTTACTTCATGCTTTATAACATGCCTGCTAACATGCTTGTATTGCTTGTTTATCATGCTTTACTCCACATGCTATTGATGAAAACTGTTTGAGTTTGGGACTATGTCTATAGTCCAAACATTCGGTACCAGACTTGCGGTTGTGGCTGAGATTCATATCGCCACAACGGACGTGTCTGGCGAACCCGAGTCGTACTTCGGTTGGCGATAGTGGTTGGCACACGGAGTGCACTGCGCTCCATATCGCTCAACTTGTGGTGCGCTCGAGCTAGTCAGGCTCGTCAAGTAAACCGAAATGTATTGTGTGTTCACCATGTTTGGTCGCTACTGCTTGAACCTAGGGTACCAAACTTACCAGTGGCGATCCCGTTTAACCATGGTACCTCGATCCGCTAAGTCGCATGAGTCGGGCATGGTGGTATGGGACACCGTGGTCGAGCTGTCGGCCTACGCTGGGGCCATGTGCCTCCCCGTAGTGACCATTGCGCAACCAAAACTCGTGAGCCGAATACTGTGGTATGGGACACTGTATTCGAGCTGTCGATACTTACGGCGAGAGCCGAGTACGGTGAGACATGTGCTCGTGCTGACGGGCGACGAGTCCTTCGTAGTATCATCGAGTGTACTCCAAGTGTCTGTGATTGGCGACGAGTCTTTCACAGCAACTAGAGTATGAGTTGAGCCGAGTACGGTGAGACCTGTACTCGAGCTGACGGCTAGTGATTGAACCAAGTACGGTGAGACCTGTACTCGAGCTGACGGCCAGCAATTGAGCCCCATACGGTGAGATCTGTATCCGCGCTGACGGGTGACGAGCCCTTTGCGATGCCTTCACTACGCTTCTCAAACCATAATATTATATGAGAATAGCTAGGATTGACGACCCTAGAATGGATCATGTTTGGGAATGATACAAGGGAGGTACCTTAGTTTCCCAATATTGCTGGTTGAAATGGACTAATAAAAACTTAGTAATCATAAGCATCATCGCACCGCATGTGCTTTGTAGATGTGGCGCACTGAGGGAGTAAGCATTCGCGAACGTAAGATGATGTCGCTTGAGGGTGGTTTGGCAAGGGCATACAGCATCATATCATATCATTTTTGCACTTAACAAGAGTAGTTAGAAATATTTGATTTGTACTGCTTTATCATTACTGCTTGATTGATTTGATAACATGTTAACCTATGCTTTATTGTTCCACTGAGTTAGCTACTCACTCCCACGTTACGGGACGGTGTTTGCAACACCCACCAGACTCTGTCACAGGTGTAGATGGCGCCTTGGTTCAGGAGCCGGAGCCCGACTTTGAAGAGGATCAGGAGGAGTTCTCCTTTATGCAGTATTCTGACGGCTATGCTTAGGCCGGCTGCATCGCGGGATTTTCAGGGCCTCTTTTGAGGATTGTATTTTGATTTTTGACTTAGAAACAATACATGTATATTGGTACTCAGTTAGTACTCATACTCTGGAGTTCACAAAATTTTGTTACTTTACATACTTCGAATATAAAATTTCAGTCTTCCGCTTGCCTTTATACAATTGAACTGGAGTATGATTTACTGTTTTGGTATAATCTCATTCATGTTTACTGCTCTAACTCAGACAACATTTAACCATCATTGTGTATGTTGCATAAGTGATGCGTTGGAACTCGGGAGTAGAGTTCATACTCGACCCCCGATTTTCAGGGCGTTACAAGTTGGTATTAGAGCATGATTTTGATTAAACTGGACTTGAGTTATGTCCCCACTACGTACGCTGACGTGTTACAACCTAGGAGGGTGCGCAAAAATGTAGAAACAGTCTTAGGGTCTCCCGATTTCACCATTCGGCGAAATTCATTAAAAACGAACGCTGATCGAGTCTGTACTCGATCCTGACCGCACATACGGACTCTAAATCACCCCTAGACCGTCTATTGACGTGTCTAGGTCACTATCCACCCAAAATCAGTCTTCAAAAATCAGGAAAAATCAGATTAGTTCAGAAAATTTTCGGAACTAGCAGTTCTGGAGCTTAACTGAGTTCGGGGGCCCCCCACGTTAATCCATTAAGGTTCCTGATTGAACCAGGGTGCATTTGGCACCCTGGACACATGGCAAACAGAGCCCCACCACGACGGCGCGGTTTCGACCAAGTCCGACTGCGGCTGCGCCGCGGCGCCGGCGGCGGACCGCGGTCCGGTCAGTTTTCCGGCGAGATTCCAAACATGAGGTTGGTCGGCCTAACCCCCTCTACCCCCTGGCACGTGCCATTTTGGCAATGGGTTGGGTTTTAAAGGGCTGGAGCACCCTTCTTGCTCATTTCACCCATTTTCCAACACCCTCACACCCATTTTCGATTTTTCTCAAAAACCCATCCTCCAAACCTTCAAATCTTCCATTTTCTTCCATAACTCACACACCCCAACCTTCCACAACAGCCCTAGCTTCCTCCTTTCCCCATTTTCTCAAGTTGGAGCTCTCATACCCCTCCTTGGAGCTCAAAAATCGGGTAATCTACTAACCCATTCCATTCTCTTCTTGTTTCTCCTTCATTTCCTACCTCTAGTGCTCCTTCCACACCCATTGGATTGTTGTTTGTGGAGGATCAAAGAGATCAGCCCCTTGTTCCCCCATTTTGGCAATTTTCCATGGCCCTCCTTGGTGTGGTGGCTACCATTTTTTCCATTTCCTCCATCCTATCTCTCATGGGAAAGAGAAAAACTGCGGCCGATGACGCCGGCCCAAGTAGGCCAGCCCATTCCCGAAGAAGATCCGATGTTGGGGCCGGCACTAGCACCGTGCGGGAGTTTAGGTCGAAGCGAGACCTGGATCCTGACCATCCCGTCAGAAATGCCTATCCGATAGGTATTGAATATGGGCGTTTTGCTGGCCGTAAAGTCGTGTTTGAAGCTCATGTGGATGAAAGAATGTTTGGCCTACACCCGATGATGGACCACTTGGTGGATATCGGATGGAATTATATATTTGAAGGCGAGTCTCCCGCATGTGAGAACACGGTTCGCGCTTTCTACACTCACATCGTGGACTCATCAGTAAAGCCTCTTCAGTTTACTGTCTCTGTGAGGGGCATAAGGCGCACAATCACTGTGGATGAGGTGGTTCGAATCACGAAGATCCCGCTTGGTCAAGTGCATCCTAGTGATGACTTCTCTAGAAGTACGCGGGAAAGAGATCGTCGCACGCGATATCTCTGTGGTCGCCGGGTTACTTGGAAGCGAGGAAATTGCATTGGGGCGACAAAGATGACTGAGGACTTCTGTTTACTCCATCACATCTTCACCTACAATGTGTACCCACGGTGGGGTAATCGCACGGAATGTACTCGGTTGATGGTGGACTTTTTGTATAAGATGGGACATGGGGACAACATATGCCTACCCACATTCATCATATCCCAGATAGTTCAGGTTGTTCGTTCTGCCAGGAACGATCTTTCGTTCCCATTTGGCCGTCTGATCTGCAAGATGGCTCGTGATGTCGGCTACAGGTTGAACATTAAGGACCTTGCACCAGTCCGAGTCCTAAGTGAGGCGACACTCAAGAATATGAAGATCGGCCCTCAACAGCGGCAAGCACGACTCGACGAGTCTGGAGATGAGTCGGATAGCGCCGGTAAGGAGAGTGTCGACCTCCAGGCAGAGAGTGATGAGGAGCGCAGTGATGACATACAGGAAGAAGAACCTGAGGCTCAGGACACTGAGGAGAGTTCACCTCCTGCGGCTCAGGAACAGGGTGTGAATCGGGATGCTTTTGATGCACGTTTGGCCCGTCTCGAGGAGGGTCAAGCCGCCCTGCAGCAAGAGGTTGGACAAGTTCGGGCTGAGCTTGGTGAGACCCGAGCCAAGCTTGAAGAGACCGAAGCCTACATGAAAAGGAGCTTTGAGAAGGTGTCTCGTACGTTGAAGGCCATTCTGTGCTGTGTGCAGGGTAAGAATGCTCCTCCTCCACCGCCTGCTTCGGATGTTTAGTCATCCACATGGTTATGTGTTGTTGTTTACTTTGGTTACTGCGATAGGCGGTTTATATTTTCATGTAGATGATGTAGTAGATAGTAACATGTTTTAGGTGTTTGATGTAGTGAATGTATTGGCTATCATGTGATTTCTGTCGTGATTCATGTAACTCTGTATTCCATGTATTATGACAATTCTGGGTAAATGAAAAGCATGTAGCCTCTTTTGTTTTGATGATGTGTGGAGTGCTTAAGTGCTTTATGAAGTGTATTGTGCCTTATCTCACAAATGATCTACTCTATGTTGTCAGGAGGCATGCCGCGGCAGTATACGCGGAGAACGGCACGCCTCCTTCTGCGGCTCTATGGACCGGACTCCTTACAGTAGTAGCGATCCTGCGGGACCGAGGGTTGGGTTCGATCGCCTCCTCGCTGGTCCCTACCGGTGGATCTGCCACCTTACACGCCCCGGTCCGTGAGCGTGCTCGGTCGTCTTCTTCTGCACAAGACATGACTCTCAGTCGCTCCGCCGACCGGCCCGATAGGTTTGAGCAGCTGATGATGATGATGCATCGGCAGCAGATGCAGAAGCAGATATCATCATCGCGGCAGCAGATCTGGCAGACAGCGAAGCATCAGCAGCTTATGGCCACTATCGCTGAGGCCTTGTCCCATGGTGGTAGTGCGACTCCACCTACGACATCTGCACATCCTCGATGAGCATTCTGAGCCTCCTGCTCAGGTTGAGGATGTGCCTCTGCCCACATCCGTCGCACCTCCTACTGGAGAGGTCAGTACTCGTGGTCTACTCGAGCGATTTCAGCGCTTGAGGCCTCCCTCATTTATGGGTTCTCACAAACCCGAGGAGGCAGAGTTCTGGCTTGACCGCATCTCTAAGATGCTTCGGATGCTGCATTGCTCAGAGGCAGAGCAGGTGGAGCTGGCCGCTTTCATGTTTGAGAGGGAGGCTAGTTTATGGTGGGATAGCGTGTTGCGGTCTGTCGCGGCAGATTACGTGTGGACCTGGGAGGCTTTCGAGTTCCGGTTCCACGAGAAATACTACCCGCAGACTTATCGACATGAGCGGGAGGATGAGTTTCTGCGCCTCAGGCAGGGAGGCATGACGATTACAGAGTACGAGCACCGCTTCACAGAGTTGGGCCGCTTTGTCCCGACTATACTGGTGGATGAACAGATGCGGATGCGTCGTTTTTCCATGGGCTTGCGACCCGACATACGGTCGAGGATATGCTGCCTCAGTATCCCCACCTACGCGGCATTGGTCCACATGTCTATGACGGCCGAGCAGGATGTGGACCGATTGGCCAGATCGCGTGGTGCTATGGTTGTGAGGTCACGCCAGGATTTACAGAGCAGGCCTATCTTAGGCAAGAGGCCTCGTCTTCGGTCGCCCCCGGGCCGCGGCACCGGTTGTTCTGTGAGACGCCGTTGGTGACACACGTATTGCGGGAAACCGGGACACCCTGCCGAGAGCGCTTCTCGCGCATGAGGGCTAGCGGATTTGCGCCACCGCGAGGTGGATCGCCCTTATCCACAGGCCATATCGGCTCCACCGCTTCTGGCGCTCCGCACATCCTTCCTTCCGACCTCCTGTGTCACGCTTCAGGCCGTCACAGCGACCCTTGGCTCCTCAGCCGAACCGTCAGCAGCAGGCTCGCGTGCACACGCTTGTTGCCGAGGCACCTGAGACGTCGATCTCGACTCCAACGGCTTTTGAGGGTACAGCTTATATTCATGGTACTCCCGTTTCTTTATTAGTGGACACTGGGTCCACTACTTCTATTATTTCTTGTGGGGCGGTTAAACGTCTATCTTTGCCTACGATTCCCACAAAGGGAGTGAGACTCACTACGGCTACTGGGACCTGTTCGGATGTCACACGGTTATGCGAGGGTTGTCCAATAGTTTTAGGTAGTAGCACAGTGCTCGTCGACCTCATTGTTGCTCCACTATGGCACTACGACGTTATCCTTGGTATGGATTGGCTCGCCAAGATGAGGGCGGAGATAGATTGCGATACTCGGATCGTGACTGCCTATGGACCTGATGGCACAGCTTTCACGTTTCCAGTACAGGTCAGTTGGCCCTGCCGTGTTGATTGTTATACTGCTTTGTTAGCACCGATTGATGGTCAGAGGTTTAGGAATACGCCTGTGGTTCGAGAATTTGTGGGCGTGTTTGAGACTATTCCTGGTTTACCTCCTCGACGCGAGATCGATTTTACAATTGATCTCACGCCGGGTGCGACACCCATCTCACTGCCGACTTATCGTATGCCTCCATGTGAGATGGAGGAGCTGCGGAAATAGATTGACGATCTGGTAGACAAGGGTTTTATACGACCTAGTGTGTCTCCTTGGGGAGCCCCTGTGCTATTTGTGAAGAAGAAGGACGGGTCGCTACGGTTATGTATTGACTACCGTAGGTTGAACCAGGTCACAGTGAAGAATAAGTATCCTTTGCCCAGGATAGATGATTTGTTTGATCAGTTGAGGGGGGCGAAGTATTTCTCGAAGATTGATCTTCAGTCGGGGTACCACCAGTTGCGCGTGAGAGATGAGGACGTGCAGAAGACAGCCTTCAGGACGTGCTTTGGGCACTATGAGTTCTTGGTGATGTCGTTTGGCCTGACGAACGCACCAGCCGTGTTCATGAATTTGATGAACTGGGTATTTCAGCCCTTCCTGTACCGATTCGTCATCGTCTTTATTGACGACATCTTGATATACTCTACGAGTCGGGAGGAGCATGAGGAGCACTTGAGAGCGGTGTTGGATACACTGAAGAAGAACCAGTTGTTCGCACAATACAAGAAGTGCGACTTTGGCAGGAGGAAGTCAAGTTCTGGGACATGTAGTGTCCAAGGATGGAATATGATGGACCTTGCTAAGGTAGCCGCGATTCGGGATTGGCGGCGGCCTGAGTGGATTCGAGGTGAGGAGTTTTCTTGAGTCATTTGGGTATTACAGACGCTTCATTCGGGATTTCTCGAAGATCGCCAGGCCATTGTCTCAGTTGACTCGGAAGGACCTGAAGTTCGCCTGGAATGAGAAGGCGGAGGCAGCTTTTAAGGAGCTGAAGGACAAGTTGACGTCCGCCCCTGTGCTAGTATTGCCAGAGCAAGGGGAGAAATACACGATATATACTGACGCGTCTTGCGTTGGGTTGGGTTGTGTTCTAATGCAGAAGGATAGGGTGATTTCGTATGCCTCGAGATAATTAAGGAAGCACGAGGAGAATTACCCTACACACGACCTGGAGTTGGCAGCTGTCATCTTTGCATTGAAGCTCTGGAGACATTACCTCTATGGAGAGGAGTTCGAGCTTTTCTGCGACCACAAGAGCCTTAAGTACATATTCACACAGCGAGACTTGAATATGAGACAACGCCGATGGATGGAGACCTTGAAGGACTTCAAGTTCGAGGTTTCCTACCATCCTGGCAAGGCGAACCTTGTGGCAGATGCGTTGAGCCGCAAGAAGGCGATTGCATTTGCGGCACCCTGATGATAGGTGAGTGGGACATGGTGGAGTTCGTACGGGACTTCGAGCGGAGACTCACTTGTCGAGGAGCCATTTGAGTGTGTTGCGCACGTTCGGGTGCGACCACTTGTGACGACGGGATTGTTGAGGGCCGGGAGGGCGATATACGGTGTCCTGAGCTTCGAGAGCAGGCTAGAGACGCCGAGGATTCCGAGTGGAGGGTTGGTTCTGATGGAGGTCTACGATTCCGTGGCCGCCTATGCGTTCCTGATGTGCCTGACTTGAGACGCGAGCTTCTCGAGTCTGCCCATAACTCGAAGCTTGCGATGCATCCTGGTAGCACGAAGATGTACTAGGATTTGAGACGGACGTATTGGTGGGATAATATGAAGGCCCACATCGCTGAGTATGTATCTCGATGTCTGACGTGCCAGCAGGTCAAGGCAGAACATCGCCGACCTCTGGGATCGCTTCGGCCCATGCCCATAGCGAGTGGAAGTGGGACTTCATCTCCATGGATTTCATATCAGGCTGCAGAAGACGAGGAAGGGACACGATTCCATTTGGGTGATTGTGGACCGGTTGACCAAATCGGCCAATTTCCTCCCTATCAGAGTTACGAACTCTGCAGACGAGCTGGCTAGATTGTACATCAGAGAGATCTTCCGTCTGTACGAGGTTCCTTTAGAGATCGTGTCGGACAGAGACACGCGGTTCACATCCATCTTCTGGACTCATATCCAGGAGGCGATGGGTGTGAAGTTGAAGTTCAGTACGGCGTTTCATCCTCGACTGATGGGCAGATAGAGCGGGTGAATCAGTCTGGAGGATATGTTGCGAGCATGTGTGTTGGACTTCAAGGGCGGTGGGATGGTTGTCTTCCGTACGCGAGTTCGCCTACAACAACGGCTTCCGGGCGACTATTGGCATGGCGCCATATGAGGCTCTATATGGTCGACCTTGTAGAGCACCGCTTGTTGGGCGGGGTTGGAGAGCGCGGTCGATTGGCCGGGTTGGTACAGGCTACTACAGAGAAGGTCGACATTATCAGGCGTCGATTACTTACAGCGCAGAACAGGCAGAAGAGTTATGCCGATACGAGGCGGCGACCGCTGGAGTTCGAGGTCGGGGATCATGTGTTCCTTCGAGTTTCCCCTATGAAGGGAGTCCTTCGGTTTGGGAAGAAGGGGAAGCTCACACCGAGGTTTATCGGTCCATTTCAGATACTGGATCGAGTGGGTGATGTGGCATATCGTCTCGCTTTGCCCACACCACTTGCGTCGGTACACAACGTATTTCATGTGTCTATGCTGAAGAAGTACGTTCCTGATCCTTCGCATATCATCAGATGGGAGCAGGTACAGCTGAGCGAGGATGCTACATATGTGTTGCGCCCGACGCGCATCCTTGACAGGAAGGAGCAGGTACTACGTAGCAAGGTCATCCCACTTGTGAAGGTGCTTTGGACACATCATTTCGAGGAGGAAGCTACCTGGGAGACTGAGGCCGAGGTCAGAAAGAACTACCCTCAGATTCTCGAGGACTACGAAAAGGTATAAATTTCGAGGACGAAATTTTTTGTTTAAGGGGGTAGATTGTAACGACCAGTAAATTTCCGTACGTTGGCTCGAGTACCACCTCGACCAGAAATCACGTAGGATTAAATCCTTTAGAAAATTAACAAAGTTAACTAAGTACTAAACTCGATTAGCCATGAAATCCGTTGGGATCACTTTAAATATGATCTGCAAGACCCAAAACTTGCAAAACAAGTGACGCTAGGTTACCCTAAAGTTTAGAACCAAACTCATTTCCCGGCTGCTCTCGGGAATGGAACGAAACTTCGTATTAGGTCTAGACCGCACATCGGAAGTCCGATTAACACAAAGTTAAGGAACTAGGACCGCCTCACTGGACTTGACAATCATCTTAAAAATCAGGTCCATCCGATGTCCCACGGCCATTCGTTTCGATTCGGAGCGAGGATGTGTGAAAGACACTATTCCTATTCCAAAATAAATATCAGGAATAGTGATCTGGCATCATTCGTTGACGCGTCAGTATTAAGCAACCTGACCGTCAGAATCAGACCAAATTACACCCTCGGATTAAGAAAAATTTCAGGAACATTTACATGTACTTAGAATTTCGGATCATGGCCCACTGACCGTTGAACTGAAAGTGGTCCGCCACGTGCGATCTGGGAATCCGATCGAGTCAAAAACGTAATCCCACATAGATCCATAGGTGGTGAGCTTAAGTCTGACGTTTGGCTCAAGGAGGGCCACCAGAACCTCCCTTTTGAGCTGGAAAAGTGGCGAAATGCCTATATAAGCAGTCACCCTTGAACTTGAGTCTATTTTGGGAATGTTTTTGGCTATAAAAGGGGCTTAGAACAGCCCCTCTCATAGCCATACGAATTTAGGATTAAAACCCTAGAGAGAGAGAGAGAAAAGAGGGAGAATAGCTTGGGATTTGTGGGAGATCTTCCTCCTACTTGCTTTGGGTTGTCACACGGCCTACACCGCTCCATTCAGTGTTTTCCGGCGATTTCCATTCCGTTTGAAGGTAAGAAACTTTAACCCTAGGTCGATTTGAGGTAAGATCGTTGTAGGTTATGTACGGAGCTAACAGATTCCGCTCTTTAGGCTAGAAAACTCTCGTATACTGAAGCTCTACTACCCTTGGCCGATTCGTTGGGATTCCAAGGGCAAAGGTGAGGACTTTAAGTGTATAAGTTACGGTTTTCAACGCTTTCAATGTCGGATAATGGTAGATTCATGATCGCATGCAATTGCACATGTACAAAGTGCTTTAGTTTCTGTTTCGATTAACGTTGTAGAAATTGGAATTTCACATACTCTAGGTATACGTAGAAATACCGTATACGTATTTTTTTTGGAAAAACGTTTGACATGTTTATTTAATGTATGATTATATGATATATGGATAAAATACTAATTTGGCGAAAGGAATCGCTGAAATACATGTTCATGTGTAAATGCTACGTATGTTGAAATAGTGTATTCTAGAAATACCGTATACGTATTTTTTTAAAAAAATGTTTGACATGTTTATTTAATGTATGATTATATAATATATGGATAAAATACTAGTTTGGCGAAAGGAATCGCCGAAATACATGTTCCCTTGTAAATGTCAAGTATGTTGAAATTGTGTATTCTAGAAATACCGCATATATGTAAAATTTGGAAGTGTAATTGTCATGATTATTTGTTGTATGAATATGGTATACGCGGGTAAAATAACCGCTTGGCGAGAGAATAGCCCTAACACGCGATTTGCTAACATACGTCATGTATGTTGGAATGGCGTACTCTAAGTGTTGTGTAAGTGCTTGTGTGTGTAAAGGCTTGTGTATTAGTGCCTTAGAAAGGTGCTGATATGGAATTCCTGACTCCCTTAGAGACATGTAGGATCTCCTCCATGCGGTGGTTCGCTAGAACCACTCCCTTGTAATGTGTACGTAATTGTATCCCTATGTAGATAGTGCTTTACTACATGCTTCACAACATGCTTTACAACATGCTTTACAACATGCTTTACATCATGTTTTACTTCATGCTTTATAACATGCCTGTTAACATGCTTGTATTGCTTGTTTATCATGCTTTACTCCACATGTTATTGATGAAAATTGTTTGAGTTTGGGACTATATCTATAGTCCAAACATTCGGTACCAGACTTGCGGTTGTGGCTGAGATTCATATCGCCACAACGGACGTGTCTGGCGAACCCGAGTCGTACTTCGGTTGGTGATAGTGGTTGGCCACACGGAGTACTTTTGCGCTCCATATCGCTCAACTTGTGGTGCGCTCGAGCTAGTCAGGCTCGTCAAGTAAACCGAAATGTATTGTGTGTTCACCATGTTTGGTCGCTACTGCTTGAACCTAGGGTACCAAACTTACTAGTGGCGATCCCGTTTAACCATGGTACCTCGATCCGCTAAGTCGCATGAGTCGGGCATGGTAGTATGGGACACCGTGGTCGAGCTGTCGGCCTACGATGGGGCCATGTGCCTCCCCGTAGTGACCATTGCGCAACCAAAACTCGTGAGCCAAATACGGTGGTATGGGACACGTATTAATTTGTCGATACTACGGCGAGAGCCGAGTACGGTGAGACCGTGCTCTCGTCTTGTGACAGGCGACGAGTCCTCGTAGTATCATCGAGTGTACTCAAGTGTACGTGATTGGCGACGAGTCTTTCACACAACTAGAGTATGAGTTGAAAGCCGAGTACGGTGAGACCGTACTCGAGCCGACGGCTAGTGATTGAGCCGAGTACGGTGAGACCTGTACTCGAGCCGACGGCAAGACAATTGAGCCGCATACGGTGAGATCTGTATCCATGTGACGGGTGTGAGCCCTTTGCGATGCCTTTACTACGCTTCTCAAACCATAATATTATATGAGAATAGCTAGGATTGACGACCCTAGAATGGATCATGTTTGGGAATGATACAAGGAGGTACCTTAGTTTCCCAATCTTCTTGGTTGAAATGGACTAATAAAAACTTGGTAATCATGAGCATCATCGCACCGCATGTGCTTTGTAGATGTGGCGCACCGAGGGAGTAAGCATTCGCGAACGTAAGATGATGTCGCTTGAGGGTGGTTTGGCAAGGGCATACAAACATCATGTCATATCATTTTGCACTTAACAAGAGTAGTTAGAAATGTTTGATTTGTCTTGCTTTATCATTCTTGCTTGATTGATTTGATAACATGTTAACCTATGCTTTATTGTTCCCTTGAGTTAGCTACTCACTCCCACGTTACGGGACGGTGTTTGCAACACCCACCGGACTCTGTCCACAGTGTAGATGGCGCCTTGGTTCGGGAGAGCCGGGCCGACTTTGAAAAGGATCGGGAGGAGTTCTCCTTTATGCGAGATTTCGACGGCTATGCTTAGGCCGCATGCATCGCGGATTTTAGGGCCTCTTTTGAGGATTGTATTTTGATTTTTGACTTAGAAACAATACATGTATATTGGTACTCGGTTAGTACTCATACTCTAGAGTTCACAAAATTTTGTTACTTTACATACTTGAATATAAAATTTGGTCTTCCGTTTGCCTTTATACAATTGAGCGGAGTATGATTTCTTGTTTTGGTATAATCTCATTCATGTTTTCTTGCTCTAACTCGGACAACATTTAACCATCATTGTGTATGTTGCATAAGTGATGCGTTGGAACTCGGGAGTAGAGTTCATACTCGACCCCGATTTTCGGGCGTTACAAGTCTGGGACGATTCTTTGCGGATCATTCTGAGGGGGAGGCAATTGTTTATTTGAAGGTGACGGACAATTGAAGGTGACGAACAGTAAAAAGGTTGGTTTATAAAGTTTTTTGAATTACCATTTATTAGTTGCATGGCCATTAAAATGTTTATACAAAATTTGTTCCGATTATGTAATTACTTGTCAAAATTTATCCGTATAGCCAAAATATTGTACTAATTTAGGCTTAACATGGGCCACACCAAAATAAACAATGAATGGAGGGACGAGAACCCTTTATTCATATGTCCCACCATGATGGTTATATGGACGGTGTAATCCAGCCATTACATAGCCTATTAAAATTTAAGATTTGAGAAAAAAAATTAGGAGTAAATATCATTCAAGTGTGCCATATGAATGAAAACAAATTTAACCATTATAATTGCTTTTACATACTGTTTTTAACTGTGTGATCAACTGGAACTACTAATGGCCCTAAAATTTAGGCCCTACGCCTAAAATAAGATAACTCATATTATAGTCGGAGTGGATTTTCAACTATTATGAAGGAACCTGAAGAACTTTTTTTTTTTCAATAAAAATCAAGTTGGCAACGTCCATGCCTGTGAAGCCACCACAATTTAGCAATTTAGCTGTGCATTCTTTAAAATACACTGCAGGGCCACCATCATTCATTCATATTATCTCATCCGTTCATTTGTTTTATCAGATACTTTTAGTAGGTTAACATAAAAATAAAGCATATAAAAAAACTAAGTGGACCACACCATTGAAAAAAGTTTGTGTTAGAACATCTACGGTTGAATAGTGCTGAACAATAGCTCTGTGGTATGACCATTGTACAATGCATCTATCATAACATGCTTGGCTGTCCAAACAGGATTTTAAATTTCGTTGGCTCTATTCAAAATTACAATTTTGCCTGGCCTGAGCCCAGCCAATTTACGTGGGCTTTGCTCCAATGCCAAAAGTACAACTACTGGGTGATCCTATCTATTTTGTACCCATCAATTGGATGGCTAGGATTCTCTATTCAGAGTGGCAAACAAGGTGGGCCGACGGTGTTTAAGGTGATTATGAAACCTAAGTTTTCATATCCAATATTGATAGCTTAATTTATATGCAATTGATTTGGACGGCTAGAATAATTTGCTCTTCGCAATTTCTATGGTGTGTTTTTAGATCTTGCAAAATTAGAGTAGATATGTTTATCTTAACACATAACAATGGTGAAATTTAGTGGGCCCACTTTTTTGGCCCACCAGAAGTTCAGAATTACATTTTTTTTTTCCAATGTGCATATTTTGATGGGCTTGTTATAACTATTATTTATGTTGTAGTATATTTTAATCAATTTGGATATTTTAAATAATTTACTTAGTTTCCTTAAATATTCATGCAAATATACTACAAAATTTGAGGGGGTTTCAAATCCACACTCCCAAACACAAATTTTACAATCCAGGGGGTTCCAAATCCAAGGTGCCAAACAAAAACAAGAGGTTCCGAATCCAAGGGATTGGCAATCCAGAGGGTTCCGAATTGAGGGGGTTTCAAATCCACGCTCCCAAACAGGCCCCTGGACTATAGGGTATCTAATAATTTCTTACAACCTCGACCCACATTTGTTTGGGTCTCCCTTGTCCGTTGAGAATTTTCAACTTATATCACTTCACTGTAGCCTGCCGGTTGAGCCCGACCCAACCGCAATGCAATGGATCTGGTCTCTTCATCATCCTAGAAACCTGCATCCATCCTGTCAGATGTCTTTTCAATGGTGAAAATCAGTTACTCCCTTTCCCATAGCATTAAACTTTCAGTTGTGAGGTGGCAGAAATTAAATGACGGATGGGTTAAAGTTAACCTTGACGGTTCAACCTGGTAACCCAGGGCAATCAGGCAGGGTGCAGTAATTAGAGATTATCAAGGGATTACTTAACTTTTACTTTTTTATTTTTATTTTTATTAATTTTTTTGTGTGATTTTGGTGTGGGGGAGTAACACCCGAGCTGAGGTTTGGGCCTTGGCTAAAGGTCTAGCCTTTTGGTGGAGCATGGATTTACCAAACTCACAGTGAAAAGTGACTCAAAAATTATGGTTGACATGGTAAATAAGGGCTTCACCAATAAGCAGAGGATGTGGTACTTGAGTAGTGCTCATACGAAATTAGGGCCTGTTTGGCCAGATTAAGAGGGATTAGGAGGGATGGGATGGTAAAATCCAGGGATATGCCAAACGAGTTAAACAAACTCGATGAACTTGTTCCAGGATATAGCAAACCCATGGATCTTAAACCAATCCACTGACATCCCCATCATTACCTTAAAATTGATCCCATCCCTCCTAATCACATTCAATAGTGCCTTGGGTGTGTTTGGTTGGATGGATTGGAAGGGATTGAAAAATAAAATCCCGGGACATGCTGGGCATGCCATACCGACTCGGTGAACTTGTCCCAGGATATAACAATCCCATGGATCTTAAACCAATCCACTGAGACCACCATCATTACATTAAAATTCATCCCATCCCTCCTTATCCCATGGGATCCGTCTAGCCAAACAGCCCCTTAAGTACATTGCACGGCATGCTAATGGGGTACCCGATCGGTTGGCCAAAAGTTAGGCAGTGGTCCCAGGATGTGAAGTTCTTTTGCAAGGGGGCCTATTCCTAGATTCCTAGACAAGGTGGGCCTTGGGAGTATTTATGAGAGATAATGGCCCCTCCTTCACGTGGTTTCTCAGGAGTATATGATAGGCAGGCCAATTTAGGCCAGCTTTCTTGAGCTGTTTATTAAATAAGTTGGGTGTGTTTCTCAGGGGACCTTAAAATTGATCCCATCCCTCCTAATCACATTCAATAGTGCCTTGGGTGTGTTTGGTTGGATGGATTGGAAGGGATTGAAAAATAAAATCCCGGGACATGCTGGGCATGCCATACTGACTCAGTGAACTTGTCCCAGGATATAACAATCCCATGGATCTTAAACCAATCCACTGAGACCACCATCATTACATTAAAATTCATCCCATCCCTCCTTATCCCATGGGATCCGTCTAGCCAAACAGCCCCTTAAGTACATTGCACGGCATGCTAATGGGGTACCCGATCGGTTGGCCAAAAGTTAGGCAGTGGTCCCAGGATGTGAAGTTCTTTTGCAAGGGGGCCTATTCCTAGATTCCTAGACAAGGTGGGCCTTGGGAGTATTTATGAGAGATAATGGCCCCTCCTTCACGTGGTTTCTCAGGAGTATATGATAGGCAGGCCAATTTAGGCCAGCTTTCTTGAGCTGATTTATTAAATAAGTTGGGTGTGTTTCTCAGGGGACCTTAAAATTGATCCCATCCCTCCTAATCACATTCAATAGTGCCTTGGGTGTGTTTGGTTGGATGGATTGGAAGGGATTGAAAAATAAAATCCCGGGACATGCTGGGCATGCCATACTGACTCAGTGAACTTGTCCCAGGATATAACAATCCCATGGATCTTAAACCAATCCACTGAGACCACCATCATTACATTAAAATTCATCCCATCCCTCCTTATCCCATGGGATCCGTCTAGCCAAACTTGACCCCTTAAGTACATTGCACGGCATGCTAATGGGGTACCCGATCGGTTGGCCAAAAGTTAGGCAGTGGTCCCAGGATGTGAAGTTCTTTTGCAAGGGGGCCTATTCCTAGATTCCTAGACAAGGTGGGCCTTGGGAGTATTTATGAGAGATAATGGCCCCTCCTTCACGTGGTTTCTCAGGAGTATATGATAGGCAGGCCAATTTAGGCCAGCTTTCTTGAGCTGTTTATTAAATAAGTTGTGTGTGTTTCTCAGGGGACCTTAAAATTGATCCCATCCCTCCTAATCACATTCAATAGTGCCTTGGGTGTGTTTGGTTGGATGGATTGGAAGGGATTGAAAAATAAAATCCCGGGACATGCTGGGCATGCCATACCGACTCGGTGAACTTGTCCCAGGATATAACAATCCCATGGATCTTAAACCAATCCACTGAGACCACCATCATTACATTAAAATTCATCCCATCCCTCCTTATCCCATGGGATCCGTCTGGCCAAACAGGTCCTTAAGTACATTGCACGGCATGCTAATGGGGTACCCGATCGGTTGGCCAAAAGTTAGGCAGTGGTCCCAGGATGTGAAGTTCTTTTGCAAGGGGGCCTATTCCTAGATTCCTAGACAAGGTGGGCCTTGGGAGTATTTATGAGAGATAATGGCCCCTCCTTCACGTGGTTTCTCAGGAGTATATGATAGGCAGGCCAATTTAGGCCAGCTTTCTTGAGCTGTTTATTAAATAAGTTGGGCTTGGGCTGAGCTCAACCTGGACGAACATGACCCATTGCCAGGCCTACTGATAAACTGTTCCAATAATCAGAGTACCGTCTAAGCAGCGGGTCCAATCCCCAGCCAATGCTGGCGATCATGAGTGGCCAGGGATGCCAAAGGCACTCTTCCTGGATCATCCATTTCGTGTGGCTTCTCAGAAAGTGGCTAGCCAAGGTAGGCTCGACTGGGTGCACCATCCTGTCCTAGTGTTTCACTAACACGCGTGTGGCAGGTGGCCCCTATATATGGAAGCGGATTGGCTGGTGTACCTCACATCAGCTGTATGGCTGCTGTAGGTACGCGTCGTGCGAAGACGAGCACTGAAGCTCCTCGAGCTCCGTGTTGTACGAACGGTTCAAAGGAGATCAAAGTTACATGGCTCTACGGTGATGTATTTATTATATCTAGGCCGTTTGTCTATTTTTAGAGATCATTTTAGAGCATTATCCAATAAATCAATCATATTCGTATATCATCCGTACCACCCAACAAATAGTAGCGTAGGTAACCATTTTCACTATTAAACAATTCGTAACGCCCACCATAATGTTTATTTTTCATCCAATCTGTTCATAAGGTCACAAAGTTCTGAATTAAGAGTAAAAACAAATTTCATATTGATCCAAAACTTCGGTAACCCGAAAAAGGGTTTCAATGGTAGACGTTCAATTCTTCACTTATTTTTAGAGTATGGTCCACTTGTTAGTTAGACCCATCTTATTTTTCTTCTCAAGGCTTAAGACGTGCTTGCCAAATGCTTGGACGGTTTTGGATATAATACATATCTCATGATCAGACACACAAAACTTGCTGGCGTAAATACACACCTATATAGCTGGTGTGAGGTACACCAGCCAATCCGCTTCCGATATATCAATCATGACAGAGACGTTACTTTCCAATAGTCAATGTTTTTATTATTTGTTTTTCTCAACGACAAAATCCAGCACGTCATCACTTCATCTTATCATGATGAATATTCAAATAATCACGTTTGTCCAAATGGACGACTGAGCTTCCATACATTAATGGCATACAGCCAAATATGTATATTACATCCAAGCCGCTGAATAACTATATATGCTCCACCGTGAAGATCCTTATTAGCAACAAATTTTGATTCTTTAATTAGTGGCTATACGTGTGCACGTGTAGTGATAAATACAGTGCCAATCCATTATAACCATTGCCTTCTTTTACCAAGGTGTGGCCCACCTGATCAATGCATGTGCTTTATTTTGATGCGTAATGATCTATTGGGGCTCGGATGTTGCATACATTTGTCTTACGATTGGTTGTATCTGCGTAATGTATGTTAATTTTGTGGTCCGTACATTAATTTTGTGGTCCGTCAGGATGAAGGTTTATATTTCTATTTTATTATCAGAAACTTTTTTACAAAATTTCTTGAAAATAATACACCACTTAAAATCATTGAAGTGCTAATGCCACTCATGTGGTGATTATAGGGGTTTTAACTAAAATGACCCTATGGCGTGGTTGTTCCAAATGAATAACTCCCAATATCATTTCTTTTTCTTTTTTGCCTCAGGATAGGTTTTTTGTTATTTAGCACTAAATTGCCTTTGCCTTTTTGAGTTTTACCACTACATGCTTTTACTTGCGCAACACGCTTTGTAGCCTCGGTTCCAATGTGTGATGTGATACCACATGATGATTGGGCCTACTATCTCAGAAGGAAGAAATAAATTTAAGCCAAACATGAGCTCTTTAGGGATCTACGACAACGGATAATAATCGACATTTACTCTCAATTTTCTTTTAGCGTGGTCTACCTTAATTGCCGATATGACTCATTTTTTGCTTATTGCCTTAAGGGCCTGTTTGGGCGGTAGGGCGGTGGGATTAAAAGGGATTGGGTGGGATGAGATTCAAAAAAATATAATTATTATCCACGGCAGGGATTATCCCCGTTGCCATGGGATAAGTTTAATGCCGTGCTACATTGATAATACAGTGGTACATTGAATGAATATACCCACCATCATTTAAAATTATTGAGAATGATACACGCGTGTTATATCTAAACCGTTCATTTGTTTTGTAATCTCGTTTTATGACATGGGCCTAAAAATGAGGTAGATCCAAAACTTATGTGGCTCCAAAGAAGTTTTCAACGGTAAGTATTCAATCCCTGTTGCTTTCTATGGTGGGGTCCACTTGCGCTTTAGATTTACTTGATTTTTTGGCTCATGCTCTAAAATAATCTCGATAAATGCATGGATGGTGTGGATATAGCCCACACATCATGGTGGGACCTACACAACTTGCTAACATTGAGTGAAATTAGCACGGACCCAATGAAATTTCATTCAATGTAATTTCAAGCTTTTCCATTCTTACCAAACGTAGAGTGGAATTGGCAAGGCACCAGATGAATCCGATCCCACCTAATCCCTTCTAATTCCACCGCCCAAACAGGCCCTAAATTAATTAAATTCTAAATCAAATGTACATAGTAGATTTAACATATACCCGGCAGTGGGCCCCGCAACCCTTAACACATGATCACCCCAACCCTTAATACAACAAACCTAAAGCTTCACTCTTACACCACAAGGACGTCATTTGTGGGGCCCACTATCAAGTATGCGTCGAATCCACTGTGTCCATTGGAGTTAGCATTTCATAAAAAGCCATGGGCCAAAGAATGAACCGCATTCACTGATCAGGTGGACTACCGCATAAGAAAACAAATGAGAGTGGACAGCTATCATTATCATTTGTTTGGGATATAAGGAACTTGTATCTGGCTGAAGTTAGTATATTCTTCCTGAAATAATGAGTCACGAAGAGAATGAATGAATTGTATCTGCCTCCAAGTGGGCCAATATCATCATGTTATGGGCAAGTATGATGGCAGCTTCCAAGAGCAATGGCATTTTGGTTAGTTGAAAAAGTTAGAAACGTAGCAAGATACTTTTAAAAAACTCCTAATTCTATTACAAATATTCTTTTTGTCAGCCTAGTTATTTTGATTGAGTCGATATCTTTGACAGGTTGGCTGTGCTGAGCATATCATGTGAGGCACAAAATTTTGTGAATATATTAATTTGAGAATTTTATAAAATAGTATCTCATTAATATCATGTTTATATCTTGGTATCTTTTTAAATTAACTTTTGATCAAGCTAATTCATTAATCAAGATAATGGTCAAATGGATACTTTGTTACTTTTTTGTCACTTACCTCATTTTTTTTTTCTTAAAATAACTAAAATACCCATCTTAATACTGTAACTTAATTACTTGAACATAAATACGATATTTACCAGCAGGTATTTATTATTTAAAATTACTAAAACGATAAAATACAACACTGAGCGGATTGCCTACTCACGCGGCTACTGGTCGGTGCTCTATGGGTGGGCCCACCATGATGAGTGCCTTTTGTCCACGCCACCTATCTTTTTTCCAAATTATTTTATGGCATTATTCGAGAAACGAGTAAGCGCCCACCATTAAAAACTTCTCCGGGCCACCAAAGTTTTGGATCAAGCTGACATTTATGTTTTCCCTTCGTACAGGTTGTTGGATGTTAAATAAGCATTACCGTCGGCCTGAGGAAGTTTTTAACGATGGGTTCGATCACCATTTGTTTTCCTGTGCGTGGTTCGCCTGACGCTTGAATCAGACTTATTTTTAAAACTATGCTTAAAATAATCTGGAAAAATAGATAGACGGTATGGATAATACACATAAATTATAGTAGCCCCACAGAGCAACGGCCAGTAGCCACATCACGAGTAGGCCATCTGCGTTTCATCTTTCCTGGAAGCCGATTGGGTACCCCGCTTATTTCTACCTGTGATGCATCGATCGGTTTTAACCGCACTGCCCATCCATTTTTTCCGTATCATTTTTGGGTTTGAGCCCAAAAATGAGACGGGTCCAAGGCACAAGTGGACCACACCATGGGAAACATCAGGGTGACCGTTGAAACCTTCCTAGCGCCCACCGTGATGGTTAGTTGCCATCACGACCGTTCACAAGTATCATCCTGATCAAAACTTCTCGAAAACTTATGTGTCCAATTTAACCTTGGATCTGCCTATTTTTGGGCTAAAATGCTTTTTAAAAAAATGACAAAATGGATGGAGGGTGTAGATAAAATCCATACATCACAATTAGGGGTGTATATCGAGCTGAACCGAGTCGAGCTAGCCTCAGCTCGGCTCAGCTTGGTCACCAGTCACACCCAGCTTGAACTTGGCTTGGCTCAATGTCCGAGCCAGGATATCTCCAGCTCGAGCTCGGCTCGGTTAGCAATCGGACCAGTTTGAGCCGAGTTTGAGCCAGTTTCGAGCTTCGAGCTTTCGAGCCGAGGGAGAGAGAGGGAGGAAGATGGGTTATGAGAGAGAGAGAGAGAGAAACAGAGAGAGAGACAGAGAGAGAGAGAGAAAGAGAGAGAGGAAGCTGGATTCAAGAATTGGACGAACTAGATCCAACATTGGAGATGAGATCTTCAACACTCCTCTTCTGCACGAGCTTAGCGAAGAGACCTGGCCAATAGGACTCGACCTCGATACCAGCCGCGCTCACAACGGCAGAGATCTTATCGGCCTGTTGTTGAAACGATTCAAGAAAAAAAATAAAAAAATAAAATGGAAAAAAAAACTACAAAAATACGGTGTTGAGATCGTATGAATACAGTGGACTAAATTGAAATAGAGTTTTTGAAGGATACCGTGATGGAAATGCCATCGTCATGTAGAAGCAAGCAGGCGTAGGTGCAGGTAAGTTCGCTAAAAGACATTTTTTGTTGTTGCGGGAAGAGATGGATCTGTAGAAAATAGATAAATGGACGAATGGATTTGATGCAAGGTTGAGGGGATGGGTTGCGGAAGGGATAAATGAAGAGCTGAGATAAGGGATTTTACCTCTTAGAGAGATGATGGATGGAGAATTCTCGTCGGCTGCGTGAGGGAGGGTTTTAGGGGTACGCGACACTTATAAAGAAAGAGTTTAGGTTTTTTTTTTTTTTATATATAAAAAAAGGGTATTTTAGGGGTGTACCGAGTCGAGCGGGGTCAAACCGAGTCGAGCCTAATTCGAGTTGATCCGAGTCAAGTCGAGCTGGGGCAAGCTCGAGCTCGGCTCGAACTCATTTTTGAGCTAAAAAAATCAGCTTGGCTCGACTCGAACTCAGTTTCAAGTCGAGTCAATTCGAGCTTTTTTGGGCGGAGTCGAGCAAGCTAACCGAGCTAGCTTGGTTCGTGTACACCCCTAATCACAATAGCCCCTCAGAACCCCTGACCGTCCATTAGTAGAGACGGTACAATACCCAATCTGCTCCCATCTTTCCTTCCTTGAACCAGATTAGTTGGTGCTGCCAGTGGATTAGGTGCACCCCGGCCTCAACAAAAATGTGTGGCCCTGGCCGTGGGGCCCACCTTGATGTATGTATTGTATATCGGCACCTTCGATCCGTTTTTCTAGCCCATTCTAGGAAATGATCCAAAAATTAGAGCTGGACATCGAGTCTAGTCGGATCGAGTTAGGGCTGACCCGACCTGATCCGTTTTTTAAGTAGGCCTGACCCGAACTCAAGTTGACTTGGTACCGAGTCCATCATGCCTGAACCAATCCGAATTCGGGTCTGGCCTGGACTAATTTGAACCGAGTCTAACCCGGTAAAAAGTACCGAGTTAGTTCGAGTTAACACCGATTCGGAGAGAGAGATTGGGGGGGGAGAGAGAGAGAGAGAGAGAGAGAGAGAGAGAGAGAGAGAGAGAGAGAGAGAGAGAGAGAGGACGATGGTGAATTCGGTGATGGAGGTGGGTGGTCGCCATGCGTCACGGGGCTTAGAAAAGAGGAGGGGGAGAGAGAGAGAGAGAGAGAGAGAGAGAGAGAGAGAGAGAGAGAGAGTGGTGATGGTGGTGGGTGGTTACCGTACTTGGAAGAGTAGGATGAGGGAGGAATAGAGAGTTTGAGATCCGGTCGAGGTGGGTTGGGTCCGACATATAGGATTAGAGATATTTAAAATTTAGGGTTTTTTATTATTATATATATACCCGAATCCGAGTTGAGTCGATTTCAGATCGAGTTTCGGATTGAGTTACTAGGTATAACTCGAACTCGTCTCGGTTTGAATTTGAATTTAGCGAAGGTTACTCGGTTCGGACCGACTCACCCATTCGATTCGAGTCGTGTCGGTTCCGAACGAGTTAGACGAGTCGTGTTAGGCGAGTCTAATCGGTTCGTGCCCGGCTCTACCAAAAATAAAGGATCCAAATCTTAGGTGGACCACACAAAAGGGAATAGTGGTGAGTGACTATTAAAAACTTTTTATAAACTACAGAAGTTTTGGATTCACTGATATTCATTTTTTTCCCTTCATCCAGGTACGTGTAACCTTATCAACAGGTTGAATGGAAAATAAATATTAGGGTGAGCAATACAGTCAGCCCTTGGAAGATTTTAATGGTGTGGTGAAGTGTTGGGCGTTGTGGGGCCCACCTTGATGTATTTGTTTGTCATCCAACATGTCACACAGACCTAGACCAAGGGGAAAAAATCATATTGATCTAGAACTTTTGTGGGCCTTAAAAAGTTTTTAAGGGTGAATGCTCAATGTCTACTGTTATGGGTAAAAATGGACTGACTAAAGAGAAGATGTCTGCTTGGACATTTCAGTGGGACATGAGGTCGGCCAGCGCCAGTCACGACTAATGAGCTCCTCAATGGCTAAGATAGAGATGCTGACTAAAACTAGATCGGCCTCGGTAGGTCAGCTAGGCCTTGGCAGCTCAGCTTCGCCTCAACAGGTCTACTTGGCCTCGGCAGGTTAGCTCGGCCTCGGCTGGTAAGCTTTGCCTTAGCAGGTCAGCTCGGCTCGGCCTCGGCCTCGGTCAGCTCAGCTCAGCCAGATCAGTTAAGTACGAGATTCTCTCCCAGTAACACATGACAGGAGTAACTGCCCACAACGTGATTCTTGCATAACTGTCGGCATCCATCACTCCCTGACATCTCGTGTAATGGCTGAAACTATGCCTGAAATTATGGACCACACGGTCCTATCTTCACTATAAATAAAAGTGTCATCTACATTGGAAGGTATGCAATATCTCTCACCCGAAACCTACCCACACTACTTAGACCCAAATTCCTAGCCTGACTTTGGCATTGGAGGGTCCCCTGCTCTAGCCAGGGTCTCCTTTGTCCTTCTCTTGTGCAGGCTTATAGGGCTCGGAGTGAGTGCTCGGAGCTCGGTGAGGGCAAACCAAATTTTTGTATCAACATTTTAGCGCTGTCTGTGGGAAACAGAATAAAAGACCGTTCCTGCTCCACCAAAAAACTATAACGGCGAAAGCAAAGAAGAAAGCTCTAGTTATCATTACTGCAGCCAAGTGAGAGCTCTTCCAGAAGAATTTGCTGCAGCCGGCTCAGAGCTCTTCCTGAGTCATTTGCTCCAGCCAAGTCAGAGCTCTTCCTGAGTCATTTGCTGCAGCCAAGCGAGAGCTCTTCCTAGAGTATCTGCTGTAGACAAGTCAGAGCTCTTCCTAAAGCATTTACTGGTCAGCTCGGCCTTGGTAGGTCAGCTCAGCTCGGCCTCGGTCAGCTCAGCTCAGTTAGATCAGTTAGGTATGAGATTCTCTCCCAATAACACACGACAGGAGTAACTGCCCATGACGTGATTCTTGTGTAACTGTCAGCATCCATCACTCCTTGACATCTCGTGTAATGGCTGAAACTATGCCTGGAATTACGGACCATACTGTCCTATTTTCACTATAAATAAAAGTGTCATCTACATTGGAAGGTATGTAATATCTCTCACTCGAAACCTACCCACACTACTTAGACCCAAATTCCTAGCCTGACTTTGGCATCAGAGGGTCCCCTGCTCTAGCCAGGGTCTCCTTTGTCCATCTCTTGTGCAGGCTTATAGGGCTCGGAGTGAGTGCTCGGAGCTCAGTGAGGGTGAACCAGATTTTTGTATCAACATTTTGGTACTGTCTGTGGAAAACGGATAAAAGACCGTTCCTGCTCCACCGAAAAACTGCAATGGTGAAAGCAAAGAAGAAAGCTCTAGCTGTCATTGCTGCAGCCAAGCGAGAGCTCTTCCAGAAGCATTTGCTGCAGCCAGCTCAGAGTTCTTCCTAAGCCATTTGCTCCAGCCAAGTCAGAGCTCTTCCTGAGTCATTTGCTGCAGCCAAGCGAGAGCTCTTCCTGGAGCATCTGCTGTAGCCAAGTCAGAGCTCTTTCTAAAGCATTTGCTGCAGCTAAGCGAGAGCTGTTCCTGAAACATTGGTTGCGGCCACGTCAGAGCTCTTCCTGAAGCATTTATTGCAGTCAAGTCAGAGTTCTTCCTTGACAGCTTAGCTCAGCCTCGGCAGGTTAGCTTGGCCTCGGTAGCTCAGCTCAGCCTTGACAACTCAGCTCGGCCTCAACAGCTTAGCTCGGCCAAGTCAGAGCATTTGATGCGCCCAAGTCAGAGCTCTTCCTCTCTTCTTAAAGCATTTGCTGCAGCCAAGTTAAAGCTCTTCCTCTCTTCCTGGAGCATTTGTTGCAACTAAGTGAGAACTCTTTCTGAAGCATTTGCTGCAGCTACGTCAGAGCTCTTCCCGAAGCATCTACCAGAGTCAAGCTAGAGCTCTTCCAAAATCATCTTCTGCAGCCATGTTAGAGCTCTTCCTGGAGCATTTATTGCTGCCAAGTCATAGCTCTTCCTAAAGCATTCGCTGCGGCTAAGTCAAACCTCTTCCTAAAGCATTTGTTGCGGCCAAGTCAGAGCTCTTCCTGAGTCATTTGCTACAGCCAAGCGAGAGCTCTTCCTGGAGCATCTGCTACAGCCAGGTCAAAGATCTTCTCGAAGCATTTGCTGCAGCTAAGCGAGAGTTCTTCCTAAAACATTTGTTGTGACTATGTCAGAGCTCTTCCTGAAGCATTTGCTGCGGCCAAGTCAGAGCTCTTCCTCTTTTCCTAGAGCATTTGTTGCGGCTAAGTTAGAGCACTTCCTCCCTTCCTAGAGCATTTACTGCAGCGAAGCGAGAGCTTTTCCTGAAGCATATGTTGCAGTCACGACAGAGCTCTTCCTGAAGCATCTGCTGGAGTCAAGCCAGAGCTCTTCCAGAATCATCTTCTGCGGCCACGTCAGAGCTCTTACGGAAGCATTTGTTGCAGCCAAGTCAGAGTCATGTCCCGTCGAGCTTTTCAATGGCCAAGGAAGAGAGGTCGGCCTCAACAGGCTTGCTCAGCCTTGACAAGTTAGCTCGGCCTCGACATGTCAGCTCAGCTCAACCTCAGCAGACCAGCTTGGCCTCAGCAGAGCAACGCGATCTCAACAGGTCAGTTCAGCTTGGCCTCAACAGTCCCACTCAGCCTTGATAGGTTAGCTCGGCCTCGATATGTCAGTTCAGCCTCGGCATGACAGTTCGGCTTCAACAGGCGCGCTCAACCTTGACAAGTGTTCGGCCTTAGTCAGGTCAGCTCGGCCTCGACAGTTCAACTTGGCCTCAATAGGCCCATTCAGTCTTAACAAGTTAGCTCGGCCTCAACAGGCTCGCTCAGCCTTGACAGGTTAGCTCGGCCTCGGCATATTAGTTCGGCCTCGGCATGATAACTTAGCCTCAGCAAGTCAGCTCGGTCTTAGTCAGGTCAGCTCGGCCTCGACAATTCAACTTGGCCTCAACAGGCCCACTCAGTCTTAACAGGTCAGCTTGACCTCAGTCCACTCAACTCGGCCTCAATAGGCCCGCTCAGCCTGGACAGGTTAGCTCGACCTCGGTATGTCAGTTCGGCCTCGGCATGACAGCTCGACCTCAACAGGTCAGTTTGACCTCGGTCAGCTCAACTCGGCCTTAGCAGAGCAACTTTGATGTTCTCTCTCTCTTTCTCTCTCTCTCTCTCTCTCTCTCTCTCTCTCTCCCCCCTTTTGTCCCTCTCATCCACGCCCAATAGAAGACACTGGGTAGAAACCCAGATAAATTAGTTAACCTGAAAACTCAACGGGTTGACTCGATTCTCTCTCTCTCTCTTTCTTTTGATTTTTCTCTCTCGAGTGTTGAGTTTGTCGTTACGAGCTCCCTCTTTGTTGAAAGAGGATTTTATTATCTTCTCAGGTTTCCAAAATCACAACGGGAGGAGGAGTCTACATCCGGTTTACGGTTTCATTATAATTGGAAAGTTTCCAACATCAGATGTTTCCGTCAATGATTGGTTGGTAAAATGACGTTACAATTCTGATATAACCCGGGCTGGTTCAAGGGCAGTTCGCCCTAAGCACATCTCCTCTTCTTTTCGTCGGTCCCTTAGGGAGTTGGGTATCGATGCTCCCATTCGCCCTAGGGAGACAACGAGATTTGTCAAGTGGACAAAACCAGAGATAGGGTGGACGAAGCTGAATGTTGATGGTTCTGAAATTCATTACCTGAGCTAGTCTGGAGGTGGTGGAATTTGTAGGGGTGATCAAGGAGAATTCATCTTTGCCTCTACGGGGTATGCTCAAACATTAAGGCAGAACTTCATGCAGTTCATGTTAAGACGCTTCACTGCCTGACCCAGGGGCTCTCTAAAGTGGTGATAGAATCTGATTCTAAGCTAGTGGTGGATTGGCTGAATGGCTCTTCCTCCCCCGCCTAGTCTTGGAAATACTAGCTAGCTAGGGTAAACTCAATGAAGCGTAGGGGCTTGTTCAAGTTCGTGCACATCTGGAGGGAGGGGAATGCTTCGACTAACAGAATGGCCCGCCAGGGCAGCACTTTCCAAGATAACTCCCTCGTCTGGCTCCTTCCCCTCCTGCCCTCCCATATCAGGGGGCTTCTCTTCCTAGACAGGGTAGGGCTGGGGTCAATCAGGGCCTCCTTTGTAAGTTGAGCGGTTTTTTTTTTTCTTGTCTTTCCATGTCTTCACTTATGATAGGCCACCCCTTGGGTTTTTTCCATTGGGGTAGCCCGAATGTAAATCGGTTGTAAAGTCTTCTCATGGAATGTATACCTCTTTTTAAAAAAATAAAATCAGATATAATCTTGGTAAGCAATATGATGATCATGTTGAAATTTTCGTTTCAAAAATAAATAAAATATTTTGAAATTTTCATTTTCCCTTCAAAACGATTTTGAAAATCAAAAGAAAAAGTGTGTTTTCTTTAGTCCCACATCGGAAAGAGTGGGAGAAACATCGTGGTTTATAAGTGGTTGAGTGGATGGTATTATTACTTAGAGAAATGGAGGATGAGATGCTTATTTTGCGTGTTCCAGTGCTGGAACACATGCACGCGCGTGTGCTTGGTCTTGGGCATGGGCGTAGGCGAAGGCAGTGTGGCTGTAGTGGCCCTAGATGGCGCACTTCGTTGGGTGAACGGAAATTGAAAATTTACCCCCTATACTAAGAAATTTCTTTTCAAGCAATGAAAATTACAGTAATGCCCATTGTAAACTTTTTTTCCTTTAAAAAGTGATGAA
Organism: Magnolia changhungtana; assembly: GCA_030180095.1. NCBI lineage: Eukaryota > Viridiplantae > Streptophyta > Magnoliopsida > Magnoliales > Magnoliaceae > Magnolia > Magnolia changhungtana. The sequence goes on from JASAUF010000671.1 coordinate 3,100,355, forward strand.
GAATTATCGGACCTACACAATAAACATAACATGTTCAGCCTATTGAACAATGTAATATGCCATGCTCAAAGAACTAAAATATCGGTTTTCCTAAATATACAGTTAGACGCACTATACAAAAATCATACACACCAATTAAAAACACCAAAATACAAATGCAACTCATGCAACCAATATGGTGATTTGAATGGAAAGATTTTTTTGTCCGCCTAATTATTTTGACTGGGTGAATATGTTTGACAAGTTAGCTAGCTGTCATAAACATATCATGTTAGCCAAAAAATTCTGCAGCAACTTTCCCTTGAAAAATGGCCTCCACAGTCCCTTTTACAAACACACCAAATTAATGGTTGATGCATACCATGGATATCACCAATGCCTAACTGGTCTAAAATATTATCAATATCTTACCAGTTTAAGAGCAAACAATTTCTAATATTGCTGGGAAATGGTTCATAGTCCACACACATCTATATCCTTCCCTACTACTTCCCATCTCATCTTTTACTGAATTGTTCACGCTAAGCTAACCAACTATCGTCTTTGTTCATGGTCAATCAGCACTGATTACTGTGGTGTGTTCCGTTATTTCTCTGTATTGCGGAATTGACAGATCGTTTGTGCATCAACAATGGAGATTCAAAACCATAAACTAAAAGCGTACCTGATTGGGAAGACATTCCGCCGATAGGAATCTTGATCTTCCGCACCTTACACCTTTAGGAGAACCTTCAATGGGACTAGGGTTTCTCGCTTTTGTTGGTGAGGGGACCAAGACATCTATTTATAAGAAAGAGGGCTAGAAGCTTACCCATCACACTTATTCCTCTAGGGTCTCCACACTGTAGGTTTCCATATCTGTCTTAATAATCGAGTATAGGGACATCGGTTCAAGTGTCACGCCCCAAACCTATTTATAATGATCACAACTGTAGTGGGGGCCCACTGAATCGTTCAATTTGAATAATCCGAGGTCAGATCTGATGATCATATGTGGCCCACCTGATAGGAGTCTTACATTCTCCCACTTGGGCTACACTGATCTTTGAAAGAAAATAAAACATTTTATTTTAATTGTGAAAATAATTTTGAAAAATGTATTTTCTTTTGAAAGTTCCTAATGGGCGCTCTACTGAATTTCAAAACAATACCGTTGGATATTTATGAGCAACACTTGTCAGATCTGGTCCATCAAGACTACAGATATTGAATCATGGTTGTCAACACAACATTTATACATTTCGAAGTGCGATGAATCATGATCACGAATACCAATAGCCGCAATGACATGGATCAAAGATATGGGGTGTGGTATGAAGATTGCACATCTAATGTGATCACATGTGCCTATCTTCAAGTGGTCCATCTGAACGTGTCACCAAGACACAAACCATAGTTTTGCTTACTCAAAACTGAAAGTGCACACTGAAGGAGAAGCAAGATATGAACTGAATAACAGAATCATCAATGCATATAAAAGAGATCTCTGAAGTGATTGTATATAGTAGGATCAAAACTGAAAATCCCACTATTCAAATACATCTTTGGGATCTACAACTCCCATAGACGTTATATGTTCTTTAAAGAGCATAATACTTTCTCAACAGTTATCCAATGGTTCATTTCTGAATTACTAAAGTACCTATCCAACATTCCAACCACAAACGCAATATCCAGATGCGTACAGACTTGAGCATACATGATGCTCCCCACTGCTGACGTATATGGAATATCTTTCATCTTGTCCTTCTCTAGGTCATTCTTAGGATACTGAATTTGGCCAAACCTGTCACCTTTTACAATAGGTGCTTGGCCAGAAGCACAACCTTGCATGTTAAACCTTTTGAGAACCCTATCGATATAGGCCCTCTGCGACAAGCCAAGTAGTCCACGAGATCTGTCTGGCTAATCTGAATGCCGATGACAAATGATGCATCACCAAGATCTTTCATCACAAAGTTTTGAGATAAAAATTTCTTAGTCTCAGGCAACAGTCCAATATCACTACTCGCCAATCAAAATGTCGTTAACATACAAGACTAAAATAATAAACTTGGTATTTGAGGCTCTACATAGTCATCTATAATGATCACAGAATCCGCTACTGGATGGACAACCACCCTACTTTGAATGACTGTGGTGGAAATCACAATCCGTTCTTCCTCAAACATAATGTTTCTTAAGTTCGTGCTCCCACTATCTTTACCATTCTCAATAAACCTTTTATTCGTGGTCTCAATGACTCTCATAGAATAAGATGGATAATAGAATCTGAATCCTTGGGATCTTTCTGGGTATCTAATAAAGAAGCAACTAACCGTTTTAGGATCAAAGTCTGAGAAGTCTGTTTACTTTTAATGCAATCTATGTAGACCCCAAAGTCTGAGAAGTCCAGATAGTGAATAATTCTTTCACTACGATTGATGCCTTTAGTGTTCACATGTGAGGAGTTAATAATGTAGACATGTGAAATATCCAAATCTAGTTGATGAAGGTTATTAACTAAAGTGTCAGAACCAATCACAACTGAATCATAGGAAATACTTAATTTTCCATTTTCAAATGTAAGCACATAACCAAATTTGTCTAAACAAGAAATGGAAACCAAATTACACCTTATATAAGGCAATAAATAGTATCTACTAGATTAAGAAAGAGTCCTGACGATAACTTAAGTCTACAGAATCCATTAGCTTTCATGTCTGCTCTAATGTCATTTCCCATATAGACTGATTTTTCTGCATCAGTTGATGTCCGGCTTTGGAGCATATCCTGCATGGAATTACATATGTGAATAGTTACACCAGAGTCTATCTACCAGATTCTATGGACAAATCAGCTAAATTAGATTCTAAATAGACTAAACTCGTTTCTTACCCTTAGAAATGAGCTGTAACGCCCTGAAAATCGGGGGTCGAGCATAAACTCAACTCCCGAGTTCCAGAACATCACTTATGCAACAAAATGAATGATGATTGAATGTTGACTGTATTCGTGCATTGAACATGAGTGAGATTAAGCCAAAACCGTATATCATACTCCAGAGACAGTTAAATTGCAAGTGAAAGATGATGATAGATAGATAAAATATATAAACTGTGATGAGTCTCCAGAGTGTGATAACATTACTAGGTTAAATAATTACAAGTACAGTTCTAAAATATACCAAATGTGTAAGTGTAATATCTTCTATCCCAAGTACCATAGCCCGTCAATGCAGTACCAGGTCTTCAGAGACCTGTCAGAGAGTTACATGATAGGAGAACTCCTCCTTATCACCATAGAAGTAGTCCAGCTCTGCTTCATAAGCATCGCCATCATCTGAATTCAACAAATCTAGTTGGTGTGTATAACACTGTCCCGTAACGTGGGAGTGAGTGATCAACTCAGTGGAACAGTAAAGCATAGGTTAACATGTTATCAATTCAATCAAGCAGTAATGATAAAGCAGTACAAATCAAACAATTCTAACTACTCTTATTAAGTGCGAGAATGAAATGACATGATGCTGTATGCCCTTGCCAAACCACCCTCATGCGACATCATCTTACGTTCGCGAATGCTTAACTCCCTCAGTGCGCCACATCTACTAAGCACATGCGGTGCGATGATGATCATGATTACCTAGTTATTATTAGTCCATTTCAAACAGCAGTATTGGGAAACTAAGGTACCTCCCTTGTATCATTCCCAAACATGATCCAATCTAGGGTCGTCATTCCTAGTTAATCTCATACGATATTATGGTTTGAGAGGCGTAGCGAAGGCATCACAGAGGGCTCGTCACACCGTCGAAGACGGATACGAGATCTCACCGTATGCGGCTCAATTCTTGGCCGTCAAACACGAGTACTGGTCTCACCGTACTCGGCTCAATCACTAGCCGTCGGCTCGAATATACAAGTCTCACCGTACTCTACTCAACTCATACTCAGATTCTTTTGTAAAGACTCGTCGCCAATCACGGACCTTGGAGTATACTCGAAGATACTACAGAGGACTCGTCGCCCGTCGACACGAGTACAAGTCTCACTGTACTCGGCTCTCGCCGTAAGTATCGACAGCTCGAATATAGTTTCCCATACCACCACAATCGGCTCACGAGTCTAGTTGCTCACTGGTCACTACGGGGAGGCACGTGGCCCCAGCGTAGGCCGATAGCTCGACCACGGTGTCCCATACCACCATGCCCGGCTCATGAGTCTTAGCGGATCGAGGTACCATGGTTAAAAGGGATTTCACTGGTAAGTTTGGTACCCTAGGTTCAAGCGAATAGCGACCAAACATGGTGAACATACATAAGACAGATCGGGTTACTTGACGAGCTCGGCTAGCTCGAGCGCATAACAAGTTGAACGACATGAAGTGCATAAGCACTTCGCGTGGCCAACCACTATCGCCAACCGAAGTACGACTCGGGTTCGTCGAACACATCTCACGTGGTAAATGAATCGCAGCCACGAATTCAATTCTGGTACCGATTGTCTGGACTATAATCATAGCCCCAAACATGATAACTTGCAGATAGATAAAGCAGTAATGGATCAAGATTCCACTCATACAATCAAGGTATGGTATTATCCGTGTAGGGCTACCAGGGCTGTTGCACGCACTCGTTGCTCCGCTCCCCCATCACCCATGACGGATCATACAACGTAAATATAAATTTAAATATATGCATTATATAGTTATAATCAGAAAGCAGTTGAGCATGTTATGAATCACAACACAAGCATGAGTTTATACATGTTCAATTCCTAATCACACAACAATCCAAGGAGATCATACACATAGTGAAAAGAGGTTGAGAATCATATCTCAACACCCTTATACATTACAATTTGCTAACTACTATTCATTCAGACATTTCAAAAAAACACTTAAACAAACATACATCAACATACATGACATATGTCGATCACATAGGCATTAGGCCAAATCCTTTTCCTAGGGAGTTGCCCCAATCATAACACGCGTACACCCACGACGGATAGGCATGGCAAGCAGGAATCAAGTTCCATATTCATTGATCATTTCCACAAACACTTGGGCCACACATTTTAGCATATATGGTGTCTATTGGCGTATGGCGTGATTTAGGCAAATCCTTTCGTCAAAAGGGTATCGCCAATACAACAATCATGAATCCATGACAATTAGTCATGGCGAGCACGAATGAGGATTCTATACTCATTCAGTCATTTTCACAAACACTTAGAATACACTAATACAACATACATGGTGTATGTTAGCAAAACATGTATTAGGGCTATCCTTTAGCCAAGTGAGTATTTTACCCATGTATAATATATTACTACAGCAAATAATCATGATAAATGCATCTCCAAAATTTATACGTATACAGTATTTTCTAGAATACGCATTTTCAACATACATACTGTATACAAGCAAACATGTATTACGGCGATTCCCTTCGCCAAGCAATTATTTTATACGCACATAATATATTTATACGACGATTAATCATGACAAACACATCGCTAAAATATACATGTATACGGTACTTCTTACAAAACCGTATTTCTACATACATAGTGTTTATTAGTAAACATGTATTTAGGCGAATCCTTTCACCAAATAAGTATTTTATCCATACGTCATATATCCATACGACAAATAAACATGTCAAACACATTTCCATAAAAAATACGTATACGGTATTTTATACGAATACCTAGAGTATGTGAAATTCCAAATTCTACAATTCTAATCGAAACTGAAAACGGAAAGCACTTTGTACATGTGCAATTGCATGCAGATCATGAATCTATCATTATTTGACATTGAAAGCATTGAAAACCATAACCTATACACTAAAGTCCGCACCTTGTGTCGTAGAATCGTAATGGAGTTGATAGGTTCGCTAAGCTTCCGTATACGGGAGTTTGGCAACCTATGGAACGAAATACGTTAGCTATTTCATAACCTACAACCTAAACAACCCTAAAACAGGTTAGGGTTAGGGTTTCTTACCTAAAAACGACGCACGCGAATCGCGTAGGGAAAGCGATGAGAATCAAAGGCGGTGGAGCCGAATAAGCGGCAGAGGAATGGACAGTAGGAGTTCCTCCCACATCTCCTCCCTTTCTCTCTCTTTTCTCTCTCTCAAATCCAAATTCGTATGGCTGGAATGGGAGAGGGTTTAAGGTCCTTTTATAGCCTAAAACCTTTCCAAAATAGACTCGGAGTTCAAGGGTTCTTCGCTATTATAAGCATTTGGTGATGTTCCAGCTCAAAAGAGTGTTTCTGTGGCCCTCCTTGAGCCAAACGTCAGACTTAAGCTCTCCACACATGGATCTACGTGGGATTACGCTTTCGACTCGATCGGATTCCCAGATCGCATGTGGCGGACCACTTTCAGTTCAACGGTCAGTGGGCCACGATCCGAAATTTCAAGTACATGTAAATGTTCCTGAAATTTTTCCTGATCCGAGGGTGTAATTTGGTCTGATTCTGACGGTCTGGTTGCTTAATACTGATGCGCAAGTGAATGGTGCCAGATCACTATTCCAGATATTTATTTTGTAAAGGGAATAGTGTTTTTCACACTCCCTCGCTCCGGACTTAAGCGAATGGCCGTGGGACATCGGTGGACTCGATCCCGAGGTGGTTGTCAAGCCCAAGTGGCGGTCCTAGTTTCTTAACTTCGTGTTAATCGGATTTCCGATGTGCGGTCTAGACCTAATACGAAGTTTCGAGATGCTCAGTGAGCGTAGGGTAATGAGATTGATCCTAAGTTTTAGGGTAACCTAGCGTCAATGATTCTACAAGTTTTGAGTCTTGCAGAACGTATTTAAAGCGATTGGTGCTAATTTCACAGGCACTCTAGTTTAACACGAGCTAAATCTCACTTAATTTCTAAAGGATTTAGTCCTGTAAGATTTCTGTCTGAGATGGTACTTAGGCCTTTGTAGTTTGTATATAAAGTGATCCAAGTTTTACTACTTAGCTAGTTTAAGTTAGTGTCTAGGGCTAAAGTGCTTTGAAAAATTGAAAGCACAAGGTAGTGAAGGGTGGGATTTGTGAAGAAAATGGTTTAAAAAGGGGTTTGAGGCTTTAATTGAGCGTTTGGGAAGTTAAACCTGTGGGAAGTTAAACCTGTGTTAGGATTGACCCATCGCCTAAGGACGTCTAATTCCAGGTTGGCAAAAATCCGGGATGTTACAATCTACCCCCCTTAAAACAAAATTTCGTCCCCGAAATTGGCTAAGGGTAATAAGGGAAGATTTCTATTAGTTCATTTGCCTAAGAATTATTAATTCCAAGTTTCTACGCGTGGTAGGGTATATACCAGCTGGTTCATTTTAGTCTACCCCCCTTAAAACTTAATTCTTTATCCATTTCTCATACCCTGATGGTTTGCTACCATTTATTTCTTTACCTATTTGGAGTCTCGACGACAATTCCCACAATTTAGAGTAAGATAGTTGTTTTCATTGTTTGACCAACACGGAGAGACGGTAATAGTAGGCTCGATCCCGATACATTGATCATCTACCGGGCCAGGGTAGGAAGCTCATCGTATCCCTTCCGAATCCTGGTGGATCCTGGTCGTCCGCTCGTCAGCAGAGAGTCCACGGTAGTCACCCAGGATTGGGAATTGGGTCAAGCCGCGAAAACTTCGCAGTTGTAGATGTCAGTAACTCCGTAGTCCGATCACTCTCTAAGAGTAGGGAATGTCCATCATTGAAAGGCTCAAATTGTTTATTCTAAGGTTGCCCTTTAGGTCTTAGTCTAAGAGAGTCCTCGATATTATCTATGTCCAAGGAAAGGGTGAACCAAATCTTACTAGATCATCCTAAAACATTTTCTCATAGTAGAACTTACTAGGGCTTCTATAATGTTCGTATTTATCGAGCACCGTTTCGATCCTGGGCCAGTGGGGTACGGTCCACCACGTTTCCGCTGCGCCACCCAGGTCAAAGAGGTTATTAGGTGACCTAACTAGAGCGGGTTCATCATGTTCTACCCCCCTTAAAATTTATTTTCGCCCTCAAGGCTCAAGAGCTATGTCCTGATTCGTATGTCGGAACAAGGTGTAATTTATGACCTATCTTTGACATGAAACGGGAAATACATTGGTCTGCCTTTCATCGACAATGTGTACTATAGCATTGATACCTATGGGTATCGAGGAGCTAAAAATGACGGGTAATGTGGTTGATGTCAGGGGCAGGTGTGAGTTTGAGGCAAGATGCCTAATCCTACCAAGGGGTTTTATCGCGGCCCAGACTTATCCTATTTAATCATGTCTAGTTTACTAGGCATGCTATCTTTCTACGGTCATAAACATAATATGTATGTCGACATGGCATGCAACTTGGGACCTAATTCCTAACTATTTGTTGCCCATTTGGGTAATTCCTTGGGCCTAAAAGACAAAGTCTTTATTGGCTATATGTTCTTAACACTTCTCGAAGACGAAGTTATAAACTTTTAGTTGTAAGTGGTCAGGCCAACACGGAAGGAATGTTGTGTAGTGGGTCTAAGTCGGATACATGGACCTCCTGCCTATCTAAAACAGAAAGTTGCCATATCATTCCTTAATCCTAGTCGATCCCGACCTTCTGCTTGATCAGAGCATAGGGTTCATTGGTCACTACCAGGATTGAGGATTCGATTCAAACCGCGAATACCTCGCTTATATGTAGTTTCTCTACTCCGTGTTCCCGATTGTACTAAGTCCTTGAGAAGGAAATTCTAAGGGATGTATTGATTGGACCTAACATTGAATCCAACGGATATATAGGTTTTCTCTAATCGTGAATAGTTTCTACGTCAAACAAGCTCCCTAAGAGTTACTAAGGAAGCCTAAAGTATTAAGGGGATTTAACAACGGAACGGGGTCTCGCTCCAACCTATTCAAGTCAACTAACTACGTCTATCACTCAATTATCTTAACATTGTTAGTCGTTTACATTTCTTAGTCTAATCAGCAGCCTAGGCTCAACTTATGAGCAGCGATAATCCACTAGTTGTAATCTAAAGTCTATGCTTATACACCAGATGATTTTATACCCTTTCTAAATAAAGAAATTATTTTATCGTCTAGGGTCAAAGTTGTCGATTGGAATTGGGTTCTTTGGAACTCGAATTTAACTACGCACGAGCATTTCACATATGTTCATACTAGCTAAGAAGATCCTAAGGGTCACATTATAAATTTGTTGGGTTTCCTATATGGTCGTGGTCTGTCGAAATCCAGGAGCAACGCTCTTGGTCCAAAACTCTAAGAGTCTATTTGTCAAACAACCATTTACTCTAAAAGCTTAAGCTATCAGAGTGTGGTGGGTTAATGTGTATCAAGGGACTTTATCACTGCATCACTACTTGGCCAATGGTCTTAAGTTGTATTAAGATGGGATCATTGCTAATCCCACTTCAGGATTGGGAATGGCATATTTGGCAGGAGGGTGGGCGGGATTAAAATTACTTTATAGGCTTTGGAAAATGAGGATTGTGTTGGAAAGTGTGAGATGGGATTTCCATATCCCACGATGAGGAATTTCTAAGTGTAATTTGAAAGAAAATTTTGGGATTTACGTTTAACTGCCTACACTCCAAATATGGTATTGGAAAACATGGGATGCACCCAAATCCCATGAGATCGAGAAAATGGCCGTAACCAATTCGAATAGGGCCATGGAAAGTGAATGAAAAGTGAAGGGGAGAGAAAGTAAGGGTTGGAGGTTTGTTCCTCCATGAGTTTGAGCCTCAACAAAGATTGTAAAGGCCCCAACGGGCAGGGATTGAAGGAGGAAAATGAGTAGATGGGATGGGTTGAGAGCTTACCGAAATTTGAGCTCCAAATGAGGCATGTAAGTGCTCAAATGAAAGAGAATGGAGAGGGTAGGGGGTAGGTTATGTTGTAATCGTTGGAGGAGGATGTATGGTTGGACATGAAACAACAAAATGGGCGATTGGAGTGGAGGTTTGAGAGAGAAAAATCAGAAATGGAGGTTTGGGCGTTTGGAAGGGGTGATGTGAGAGAGAGGGGAGCTCCAGCCCCCAAAATCCTAAACCTTACGCCAAACCGCGCATGCCACGTGGTAGGGGAGGTCAGGCCGACCAACTCCAGCCCCGGCCCCACACCAGATGGGCCATCGGACCGCGGTCCGCCGCCGGAACCGCGGCTCCACCGCGGTCCGCCTTGGCCAGAACCGCGCCGCCGCGGTGGGGCCCTGTTCAGCATGCTCCCAGGGTGTCAGAAACACCCTGGTTCGACCCTGGGTCCCATCAGATTTAAGTGGGGAGACCCCCGACTCCGATTTGCTCCATTTCGGGTATTTTCGGGACAATCAGACATATCTTGCAATCCGAAATGAGTTATCTGACATAAAATATATGAATTTGGGGTATAACGAGCTAATGAAGCCAACCAACCCAGCTATGCTGGGTTGCGCAGCCCGAAATTATGAGAAAACCCTCCGATTGACAGTCATTTCCCCGTTTCAATTTCGTTTTGCTAAAAAAAGTAGTTTCAGTTTAATTACTCTTCATCGGTCGAGCTTTAGGAGTTACGTCCATAGTGAAAAGGGCTTGGAATAATTAGGAGAACGGTTTGGTGAAGCCAAATAGGACGCTTACTATTTTTGGGTGAAAGCCTTGCGCACTTAGTAAACATCACGACCCAATAGTAAATCGCGAACTCCAGGAGTTTTAGTTGTAGTTTATTCCTGATTTCTTTCCCATTACCTGGTATCCTTATTTAAAGGGTTGTGAACTCGTTTTTTTTTTTAGTCATGCATTAATCAGTTTCGAATTTATTACAATTTATTTCTATTTTCTGCTTTCTCCTCTTGTAGATTCGAGAAGTCCAGAGAAGCTTCAAGGATTCTTAGTAGTTATCCTCATCACGTTTATCGCACATTTTACTGATTCTCAATGATTGGGATGAGGTGGATTGTGATCTAGACCCTTCACTAGACAACCTAGAAATGTTTTAAGGTCGACCCGTGTGACCATGGTTGAATACATACTCGACTTCGACGTTCGTTTTCAGTGAACTAGCCGTTGGACGGAACAGGGATGCCTAAGACTGTTTCTACATTCCGTCCCTCCCTCCTAATTCAGAGTGCATCAGTGTGCGTCGTGTGACCATAACCCAGGTCCGGTTTAATCCAAATCATGCTCTGATACCAACTTGTAATGCCCTGAAAATCGGGGGTTAAGCATAAACTCAACTCCCGAGTTCCAGAACATCACTTATGCAACAAAATGAATGATGATTAAATGTTGACTGTATTCGTGCATTGAACATGAGTGAGATTAAGCCAAAACAGTATATCATACTCCAGAGACAGTTAAATTGCAAGCGGAAGACGATGATAGATAGATAAAATATATAAAGTGTGATGAGTCTCCGAGTGTGATAACATTACTAGGTTAAATAATTACAAGTCTGAGTTCTAAAATATACCAAATGTGTAAGTGTAATATCTTCTATCCCAAGTACCATAGCCCCGTCAATGCAGTACCAGGTCTTCAGAGACCCGTCAGAGAGTTACATGATAGGAGAACTCCTCCTCATCACCATAGAAGTAGTCCGGCTGTGCTTCATAAGCATCGCCATCATCGAAATTCAACAAACGGTTGGTGTGTACAACACCGTCCCGTAACGTGGGAGTGAGTGATCAACTCAGTGGAACAGTAAAGCATAGGTTAACATGTTATCAATTCAATCAAGCAGTAATGATAAAGCAGTACAAATCAAACAATTCTAACTACTCTTATTAAGTGCGAGAATGAAATGACATGATGCTGTATGCCCTTGCCAAACCACCCTCATGCGACATCATCTTACGTTCGCGAATGCTTAACTCCCTCAGTGCGCCACATCTACTAAGCACATGCGGTGCGATGATGATCATGATTACCGAGTTATTATTAGTCCATTTCAAACAGCAGTATTGGGAAACTAAGGTACCTCCCTTGTATCATTCCCAAACATGATCCAATCTAGGGTCGTCATTCCTAGTTAATCTCATACGATATTATGGTTTGAGAGGCGTAGCGAAAGGCATCACAAAGGGCTCGTCACCGTCAAGACGGATACAAATCTCACCGTATGCGGCTCAATTCTTGACCGTCGGCTCGAGTAATGGTCTCACCGTACTCGGCTCAATCACTAGCCGTCGGCTCGAATACGGGTCTCACCGTACTCGGCTCAACTCATACTCTGGTTCTTTGTGAAAGACTCGTCGCCAATCACGGACCTTGGAGTATACTCGAAGATACTACGGAGGACTCGTCGCCGTCAAGACGAGTACAAGTCTCACCGTACTCGGCTCTCGCCGTAAGTATCGACAAACTCGAATATAGTGTCCCATACCACCATAATCGGCTCACGAGTCTAGTTGCTCACCTTTGGTCACTACGGGGAGGCACGTGGCCCCCAGCGTGAGGGTGACAACTCGACCACGGTGTCCCATACCACTATGCCCGGCTCATGAGTCTTAGCGGATCGAGGTACCATGGTTAAAAGGGATTTCCTTTGGTAAGTTTGGTACCCCAGGTTCAAGCGATGGCGACCAAACATGGTGAACATACATAAGACAGATCGGGTTACTTGACGAGCTTCGGCTAGCTCGAGCGCACAACAAGTTGAACGACATGAAGTGCATAAGCACTTCGCGTGGCCAACCACTATCGCCAACCGAAGTACGACTCGGGTTCGTCGAACACATCTCACGTGGCAAATGAATCGCGACCACGAATTCATCTCGTACCGATTATCCGGACTATAATCATAGCCCCAAACATGATAACTTGCGGATAGATAAAGCAAGTAATGGATCAAGATTTCACTCATACAATCAAGGTATGGTATTATCCGTTTAGGCTCGCCTGTGGTCACATTGCACACACACTCATTGCTCCGCTCCCCCATCACCCATGACGGATCATACAACGTAAATATAAATTTAAACATATGCATTATATAGTTATAATCAGAAAGCAGTTGAGCATGTTATGAATCACAACACAAGCATGAGTTTATACATGTTCAATTCCTAATCACACAACAATCCAAGGAGATCATACACATAGTGAAAAGAGGTTGAGAATCATATCTCAACACCCTTATACATTACAATTTGCTAACTACTATTTATTCAGACATTTCAAAAAAATACTTAAACAAACATACATCAACATACATGACATATGTCGATCACATAGGCATTAGGCCAAATCCTTTCCCTAGGGAGTTGCCCCAATCATAACACGCGTACACCCACGACGGATAGTCATGGCAAGCAAGAATCCAAGTTCCATATTCATTCAGTCATTTCCACAAACACTTGGGCCACACATTTTAGCATATATGGTGTCTATTGGCCGTGGCGTGATTTAGGGCAAATCCTTTCGTCAAAAGGGTATCGCCAATACAACAATCATGAATCCATGACAATTAGTCATGATGCAGCACCGAATGAGGATTCTATACTCATTCGGTCATTTTCACAAACACTTAGAATACACTAATACAACATACATGGTGTATGTTAGCAAAACATGTATTAGGGCTATCCTTTAGCCAAGTGAGTATTTTACCCATGTATAATATATTACTACAAACAAATAATCATGATAAATGCATCTCCAAAATTTATACGTATACAATATTTTCTAGAAATACGATTTTCAACATACATAGTGTATACAAGCAAACATGTATTACGGCGATTCCTTCGCCAAGCAATTATTTTATACGCACATAATATATTTATACGACGATTAATCATGACAAACACATCGCTAAAATATACATGTATACGGTACTTCTTACAATACCGTATTTCTACATACATAGTGTTTATTAGTAAACATGTATTTAGTAATCCTTTCGCCAAATAAGTATTTTATCCATACGTCATATATCCATACGACAAATAAACATGTCAAACACATTTCCATAAAAAATACGTATACGGTATTTTATACGAATACCTAGAGTATGTGAAATTCCAAATTCTACAATTCTAATCGAAACTGAAAACGGAAAACACTTTGTACATGTGCAATTGCATGCAGATCATGAATCTATCATTATCTGACATTGAAAGCGTTGAAAACCATAACCTATACACCTAAAGTCCGCACCTTGTATCGTAGAATCGTAACGGAGTTGATAGGTTCGCTAAGCTTCCGTATACGGGAGTTTGGCAACCTATGGAACGAAATACGTTAGCTATTTCATAACCTACAACCTAAACAACCCTAAAACATGTTAGGGTTAGGGTTTCTTACCTAGAAACGACGCCGGAATTGCCGGGAGAGCGATGAGAATCAGGCGGTGGAGCCCGAATAGCGGCAGGGAGTTCCTCCCACATCTCCCTCACTTTCTCTCTCTTTTCTCTCTCTCAAATCCAAATTCGTATGGCTGGAATGGGAGAGGGTTTAAGGTCCTTTTATAGCCTAAAACCTTTCCAAAATAGACTCAGGTTCAAGGGTTACTGCTATTATAAGCATTTCGGCGATGTTCCAGCTCAAAAGAGTGTTTCTGGTGGCCCCCCTTGAGCCAAACGTCAGACTTAAGCTCTCCACACATGGATCTACGTGGGATTACGCTTTCGACTCGATCGGATTCCCAGATCGCACGTGGCGGACCACTTTCAGTTCAACGGTCAGTGGGCCACGATCCGAAATTCCAAGTACATGTAAATGTTCCTGAAATTTTTCCTGATCCGAGGGTGTAATTTGGTCTGATTCTGACGGTCTGGTTGCTTAATACTGATGCGCAAGCGAATGGTGCCAGATCACTATTCCAGATATTTATTTTGTGAAGGGAATATTGTTTTTCACACTCCCTCGCTCCGGACTCAAGCGAATGGCCGTGGGACATCGGCTGGAACTGATTTTTGAGGTGGTTGTCAAGCCCAGTGAGGCGGTCCTAGTTTCTTAACTTCGTGTTAATCGGATTTCCGATGTGCGGTCTAGACCTAATACGAAGTTTCGAGCTGCTCCCGTGAGCAGCCGGGTAATGAGATTGATCCTAAGTTTTAGGGTAACCTAGCGTCAATGATTCTACAAGTTTTGAGTCTTGCAGAATGTATTTAAAGCAATTGGTGCTAATTTCACAGGCACTCTAGTTTAACACGAGCTAAATCTCACTTAATTTCTAAAGGATTTAGTCCTATAAGATTTCTGTCTGAGATGGTACTTAGGCCTTTGTAGTTTGTATATAAAGTGATCCAAGTTTTACTACTTAGCTAGTTTAAGTTAGTGTCTAGGGCTAAAGTGCTTTGAAAAATTGAAAGCACAAGGTAGTGAAGGGTGGGATTTGTGAAGAAAATGGTTTAAAAAGGGGTTTGAGGCTTTAATTGAGCGTTTGGGAAGTTAAACCTGTGGGAAGTTAAACCTGTGTTAGGATTGACCCATCGCCTAAGGACGTCTAATTCCAGGTTGGCAAAAATCTGGGATGTTACAATAAACCTGTGGGAAGTTAAACCTGTGTTAGGATTGACCCATCGCTACTGCTTGAACCTAGGGTACCAAACTTACCAGTGAAATCCCTTTTAACCATGGTACCTCGATCCGCTAAGACTCATGAGCCGGGCATGGTGGTATGGGACACCGTGGTCGAGCTGTCGGCCTACGCTGGGGCCACGTGCCTCCCCGTAGTGACCAGTGAGTAACTAGACTCGTGAGCCGATTATGGTGGTATGGGACACTATATTCGAGCTGTCGATACTTACGGTGAGAGCTGAGTATGGTGAGACCGTACTGCGTCGTCTTGACGGCGACGAGTCCTCTGTAGTATCTTCGAGTATACTCCAAGGTCTGTGATTGGCGACGAGTCTTTCACAGCAACTGGAGTATGAGTTGAGCCGAGTACGATGAGACCTGTATTCGAGCTGACGGCTAGTGATTGAGCCGAGTACGGTGAGACCTGTACTCGAGCTGACGGTCAGCAATTGAGCCGCATACGGTGAGATCTGTATCCGTGCTGACGGGTGACGAGCCCTTTGTGAT
Source organism: Magnolia changhungtana (assembly GCA_030180095.1). NCBI lineage: Eukaryota > Viridiplantae > Streptophyta > Magnoliopsida > Magnoliales > Magnoliaceae > Magnolia > Magnolia changhungtana. The sequence goes on from JASAUF010000671.1 coordinate 3,116,354, forward strand.
GCCTTCGCTACGCCTCTCAAACCATAATATCGTATGAGATTAACTAGGAATGACGACCCTAGATTGGATCATGTTTGGGAATGATACAAGGGAGGTACCTTAGTTTCCCAATCCGTCATTTTGTTTGAAATGGACTAATAATAACTCGGTAATCATGATCATCATCGCACCGCATGTGCTTAGTAGATGTGGCGCACTGAGGGAGTTAAGCATTCGCGAACGTAAGATGATGTCGCATGAGGGTGGTTTGGCAAGGGCATACAGCATCATGTCATTTCATTCTCGCACTTAATAAGAGTAGTTAGAATTGTTTGATTTGTACTTTGCTTTATCATTCTTGCTTGATTGAATTGATAACATGTTAACCTATGCTTCTTGTTCCACCGAGTTGATCACTCACTCCCACGTTACGGGACGGTGTTGTACACACCAACCAGATTTGTTGAATTTCGGATAATGACGATGCTTATGAAGCGAGCCTGGGACTACTTCTATGGTGATGAGGAGGAGTTCTCCTATCATGTAACTCTCTGACGGGTCTCTCGAAGACTGGCAGTGCGTGTGGGGCTATGGTACTTGGGATAGAAGATATTACACTTACACATTTGGTATATTTTAGAAGCGTACTTGTAATTATTTAACCTAGTAATGTTATCACACTCGGTGACTCATCACAGTTTATATATTTTATCTATCTATCATCGTCTTCCGCTTGCAATTTAACTGTCTCGGAGTATGATATCTTTGTTTTGGCTTAATCTCACTCATGTTCAATGCACGAATACAGTCAACATTCAATCATCATTCATTTTGTTGCATAAGTGATGTTCTGGAACTCGGGAGTTGAGTTTATGCTCGACCCCCGATTTTCAGGGCATTACACGAGCCATTCTTTAAACTGTTCGCAATCCTTCTTTTGATGACCAGGCTTCTTAGAGAAGAAGCAGCCATCATTAGGTCCCCTCTTTTTCTTCTTTGATTTTCCCTCAGAGTTAGGCTGATTGCCACCCGCAGGACCCGAAGAACGATTTTCTGAATTATTCTTCCTTTTCTTATTACCTTTTCGTCCTCGACCAGATGTCACTAGGTATGCACTCTGTGTCTTACTCAACCTTCTGAGTCTCTCTTCCCCTGAACGCACTGAGATATCGGTTCGTTCAATGTCCACTTTTCCTTTTGTGTATTATAGCTTATATGAAATTGACCGAACTGTAGAGGTAGAGAGTTCAGAACTAAGTAAACCAAGAGTTCATCCACAATCTCAAGGCTTAATGCGCGGATTTTGGCCACCACATCAGATAACCCACCGATGTACTCCCTAATGTTTCCTTGACCGTTATAGATGGCCTGAGTTAGATTGTGCAAAAGCGAACTCAACTCAGCTTTATCCGACCTTAGGAATCGGTTCCCTATTTCGGTTAGGAACTCTTTGGCTTTCTCAATGTTGGGCATGACACCCTGCATGGTCTCAGAGATCGAGTTCTTTATGATCTTGAGATAAATTTTGTTCGATTTGGTCCAAGCCTTGTAGTAAGCCTTTTCTGAATCCGTGCTCAAGTCAGATGGAACGGGAGGCTCGGCTTCCTCCAGGGCCAGATCCAAGTCCATGCAACCCAGAACTATTTCAACGGATGATTTCCATTTCTAATAGTTGGACCTAGTAAGTAAAAGTACGGAATTGAAATGGTTTGAAACATTGGAAACAATCATAGCTGGACAAATAAAGCATAAAACTTACATTAATAAAATGAACAAGTCCCACAAAATAATACATGAATGTAAACCACAAACATTATGCATGTATAAACATTCGATTGATTTGGGCCTTCAATCAAATGACCCGAGAATGATGATGGGCCAAAGTCAATAAATTTTGGCAAGAGTCTGGCATATCATCACGATTCCTCCTTTGGGCGAAATTACGACACACAGGAGGCTCTACTGAACATGAAGTTGACTAGTGGTAGTGAAATAAATTTAAGACGTCCATCACCTTTGGGCAAAATGAATTTCTCAAACTTATATAACCATCACTAATCACTTCACCCCGCTCATATCCTGCCAAGTGATGATACCTCTTTGTTTTGATCACCACCCGCTATGGAAATGAACACAACTAAATGCAATCCTAATATGGATGGTCACTGAATTCCATAAACTGGAGTCTGAAAGCAAATTATTTTTTTTTGCCAATTGAGGTCACTTTGGTGGCTAACACAATCAGCTCCAATCTCCGCTCCCAGACCCAAGGATTGCTACATGGTCCTGCCCAAAACGGACCATTCTGTAATAGTTCTGACTTGGTCCAAAATATGACTGATGTTGACCGCTCATAAGCTAAACATTTTCTAAAGCGATGGTTGGATTAAATTCTAGATGGTCAACAACTTAATATCAGCCTCAAACATATGGGTAATGGCCCTATTTGGGTCAGATCAGAACCTATATGATGCATTTAACCATATTCTTGAATTACTAGTTCTGTCTAACAAATACATCCACTAACCATAAAATAATTTTCATTTTATTTGATCCCAAAGGATGGCTCAAGTGTAGTCAATTAAATAGTCAAAATTATCATCTTGGTAAATGCGCCCAAGTACCAAAATTAGGCCCCTAAAGATCCAAAGAGTAATTAATCTATCAGCTCATATATGGTTGAGCATGAAAGAAGCTCAAATTAGGAACTAAAACTAAGCCATAAAACAGTGTTGAAAATAAACATGAGATAGGCTATCAACAGGCTTGTTATACCCTTAAAGGAGGCCTAAACTTGGCCCATTCTCAACCATTCAAGGTGGCCTCTGAAGTAGGACCAGGGGCATATCCAAACAAGCCCAGATAGCAGGCTTACGAACTCAGGCTTATGAACTGCTGGAAACGGACCAACAAATTGGTCCAGAAAGTTGGCCATGAATTTGCTAAATAGGGCCCAAAATTCAGCCTATATTTTATCTATTTAAGAGATCCATCAACTGGCCCAAAGAAAACTTTAGTGGGCCCTGAAATGGGGCATGGAAACTGCCTAAATGAGCTAAAAAATTGGACCCAAAAACTGCTTGAACCGTAGTCATAGATCAAACTGAAATGGTCGTGGCTCAACTAAAATGGGCTTGAGGTCTACTGAAAACGATCCCAAATCATTGGAACCAAGCCCAATACCTTAGCCCATATGGTAGAGGCCCACGGAGAATCTAGACTTTAGATCCAGAGTATAGGCCCACTGCAATGACCCATGTCACAAGCTAGCCCAACAATCCCAAAATCGGGTCCAAAATGTGGCCTAAAAACTTGTTGTTAATGGACTTAAGATAGATTAGAAATGGGCCCAAAATTATCTCTAAAGTGGGCCTTGGACAAGGTCCAGGGTCTGCTCAAATGTGCACTAAAATGGGCTGAAAATTGAGCACAAAGGCTTGCTATAATTCGGTTCCGTCCGCCAGAAATGTGCACTAAAAACAAAACCTAAGCCCACTCCCTCATTAACAAGAGGAGCCGACCCAAATCAGACACAACACGCATCAACAGGGCCCAAAATCTAAAAAACTTTAGAGTACTTTAATAAACAGGCCTATCATTGGGGTTTCTAGATTTGCTGAAGAGAGACCCAACGACCCATTCCACAAGCCCAAGCCCTGGACCCAATGGACTATTCCAGAAAAGGTAAGGGAAAATGCCGTTTTCAGCATTTTAGTCAAAATGGCTTACACATGGGATCTTTTCCTAAAATCCCAAAATTTAATCCTTGTTCAAAATCCCAGCCTAAAATCCAGCCTCATGGGATCTCTTCCTCCACTTTCCATATCAGAATCACAGCTACAAGATCCAGCCACTCGAACCACCATCTCCATCGTCGTTGGACTCTAACGGCAATGCCTCTCCCCTTCTACCTTCTTCCATGGTACTGACGGCAGCACTACTAGTGCAGCGAAAGTCGGCTGTTGCACAGATCTGATTGAAAATGGAGAGGTAGTGATGGGTTTTTAATCAACGTCGCCGTTGCCATATCTGATTGAAGTGGAGGAGATGCTAAGATGGGTTCAGCCATTAATGGTTGTTGGAGGTGCTGGAAGAGATGGGTTGCAGGGTTGGCACTGAAGCAAGTGGACATGGCTGCCATATCCAGGGATCCAAAAGCCTTAATTGTCGCTGCCGTTAAAGAGGAGGACGGTGGGTCTGGAGGTGCGGCAACCATTAATGGAGATCAGAGATGGGTTCGGTTTCTTTCATCAGGTTGCAAAAAAAAAAAAAAAAAAACTGCCATGGCTATCGGATCTGAAGCAGCGATGAGATTTTCCCTTCGATTCCACAACCACTGACAATGGCTGTCGCAATGAGGGGCCATGGCCAATGATGACAACGGTCTGATGTTCTCTATGGCTACGGTGTCCAGATTGTAGGGTGTTGTTACTATCAGCCCTTATTCGCGGCGATGATGCAAAGATCTAGATCCGATGGCCATGATGATTAGGCCTCCACCCTAACCATCCACATGCATGGACAAGGTTACCGAATCTCCTCCATTCTATCGAGTCACTGATTGGATTCAAATCCCTTAAGGGTACCGATGGTGCTAGGAGTATGAAGAGATCCAATCTTGTACATAAACGAACTCCAAGATGAATGCATAGTGGCTCTGATACCAAATGTTATTTCTCTGTATTGCGGAATTGACAGATCGTTTGTGCATCAACAATGGAGATTCAAAACCATAAACTGAAAGCGTACCTGATTGGGAAGACATTCCGCCGACAGGAATCTTGATCTTCCGCACCTTACACCTCTAGGAGAACCTTCAATGGGACTAAGGTTTCTCGCTTTTGTTGGTGAGGGGACCAAGACATCTATTTATAAGAAAGAGGGCTAGAAGCTTACCCATCACACTTATTCCTCTAGGGTCTCCACACCGTAGGTTTCCATATTCGTCTTAATAACCGAGTATAGGGACATCGGTTCAAGTGTCTCGCCCCAAACCTATTTACAATGATCACAACTGTAGGGGGGCCAACTGAATCGGTCAATCTGAATAATCCAATGGCCAGATCTGATGATCATGTGTGGCCCACCTGATAGGAGTCTTACATGTTCCACCTGAGATTGGGATTTGTTTCATTTTTTGAAACATGCCTTTAATGAGTTATTAAAAACTTATGGATGGGTGGATGTAAGTCACGTCCCCTCTTTATGGACACCGATCAATGGGAAGTTAGGTGGGGCCTACTATGATGTTTGTGAGAAATTCACCATATTCATCCATTTTGCTGGATCATGGTAGGACATTGGCTAAAAAATGAGGTAGATCCAAAACTCAAGTGAGCCTCGTGATAAGGAAAAAAAGATAGGGAAATGCCTAATGTTGAAACCTATCCACCGTCCTATTCCTATGCCATCTACACTGCTCATAAGGTCATTCCTACTGTGATAGATTAAAAATACCAAAATATTAGTCTGATAAAAAACTTTTGTGGGCTATGAATGTTTCAATGATGGATATTCAATCCTCTGTTTCCTGCCGAGAGGCCCACTTTAGTTTTGGATCTGCCTTATTATTGGGGTCATGTCATAAAACGAGCCGGTAAAATATATGAATGGGGTGAATTTCTCACAAACACCATGGTGAACCCCACCTACCTTTGAACCACCAGAGAACCCCTTCTCTTTCGTGGATTAGGTTTTAAATGAATGACATTTTAACCTTTTAAAAATACGGTTCCGTATGTAATTCACATGATATACTACCAGGTGGTTATATCAATAATGGCGAAAGATAGTAAGTGAATTACTTTAAATATTTTAAAAGCCAGTGTGTATTGAAAAATAGCCCAAACAGCAGGCAGTTATTATAATTAACTCTTTAATATTATACTTGTTATGAGAAGATCCGAGCCCGCTTAAGGTCCGAGCACGGAGCGTCAGATTGAGCCGACTAGTATTCTCGACGCCCGAGGCCTTATTTGTCTAATCCGACTTGAAGCGTTCCGTAGAGGCGTAACATTTGAAAGGCCTTCACTTCTAGACCATAGGTCAGGATAGAATTTGTTGTCCGATTGGACAGCCGAGCCCAATCCCATCTATAGCAAAGCTTTTGCCCCGGAGTCACATTCGAAATATTAGTTCGGATGTATGTATCGTCTGAGTCCAACGGGAAGTGAACCAAGGATACTTACGTGAACGAGCTGAGAAGGTATCACGGCTTCATGCACCAAATGAGGCAACCGCCACAGCCATACATGGCCGACAACTTCGTCCGGTTATACATATTGCGCGCTTGGCACGCTACACGATCTACAGATCACATACCATATCTCCACGATCCGGGAATTCCCCTGATCGTGCCGAGATTGTCGGATCTAGACCATTCAGCCGTTAAGTATAAATAACCCATCACTCCATGTCTACAGGGACACAATATCGAATACTCTCCTCTTAACCTTTCAATTAGACCCAGATTCTCGTGTCCTGACTTAGGCATCGGAGGGTCCCCCGGCCTAGCCAGGGTCTCCTTTGTTCATTGTTAGTGCGCAGGTATAACGCTCGGTGATCCCATCAAGTGGGCGAGGTCTGGAGGAGAGCCGACCAGATTTTGACGTCAACATCTTTTGGCGCCATCTGTGGGAAACTGGTACGAAAAGCCAAATTCCCGTCCCTCAAATCCAATGGCGAGGAAGAAGAAAGCAGTAGCTGTGGAACCGGAGCCCAATGAGCAAACACGATCTTCTTCACCCCTTCATGCTGAGTCTGCGCCGAGGCCTTCGCAGCGCTCTCACAATCGAGCAAGCAAGTATCAGCCATGCAAAGTGAAATTCAGGCCCTGCGCGATGAAGTGAATAGAATGAGGCAACAAAGGGATCCACAACTGCACCTAATTCAGGGGAACCCTGATCCCGAGCCGGTTGGTCTGTACGAAGAAACTCACTCTGTACCAGGAAGTGTGAGATACGAAGTGCCCCAACAATCTCGGGTGCCGCTATCGGGTCAAAATCTCCCTATGCAAGCCAGAGTCTCATCACGGAACACCGCCACTCGGGTACCCAGGAATCGTTCGATCACCTCGGCTCTAGCGCCTATGGATCTCCGTCACCGGTTGGAACAGAGGAGGGAGATAAGGACTCCCGAAATGTGAGATGCTTCAGAGATAATCGCAGAGAATACAGATCCCTGGGAAGCCCGGTTCACGGAATTTAATAACAAGCTACGAACTTTGGAAAAGAAGCAGCAACTGTCAACGGTTCCCGCTACAGTCCAGGCCATGATGGAAGAGACCGAGCCCCCCTTCACTCCCGCCATCATGGAGGAGGCGATGCCGCAGAGGTTTTGAATTCCTCCCGTCATTCAGTACTTAAGAACCGGGGACCCTTCCGAGCACTGGAAGCCTATCGATCCTGGATGCAAATCTAGACGGTGACGGATGCAATGATGTGTAGAGGGTTTTCAATAACTCTTGCGGGATCTGCTCGGAGTTGGTACCGACAGCTCAAACCTAACTCCGTCGACTCCTTCACAGAATTAAGTCAGCTGTTCCTTACCCAATTCATAAGCGGTAAGAGAAGTCAAAAACCCAATACCCACCTGCTTACCATTAAGCAAGGGCTGAAAGAATCACTGAAAGATTACGTTGCATGTTTCAACGAGGAAGTGCTACAAGTCGAAGACTACGATGATAAAATGGCACTTGCCGTAATACTCAGCGGTCTTAAGGAAGGGCGGTTTACTTTCTCCATCGGGAAAAACCCACCCAGAACGTTCGCGACTTCGCGGCAAAAGCTTAGAAATACACAAACGCCGAGGAGTTCACTAATGCTCGTAAAGAGATGCTAGTAACCGATCCGGCCAATAAGGGAAAGAGGCTTAAGAACGAAGAGTCACAGCTAGGGGTGCACATTTAACCGGTAGAACCATGGAACCAGATCGGAACCGTTGGATCGGTCCGGTTTGGTCTGGTTCTGGACAGTACCGGTTCCGGTTCCTGTTCCAAAATTACAAGAACCGTTGGATACGGTTCGGTTCCAGTTTAGAGGCAGGTAGAACCGACCCAAACCGTGGAACCGTGGTCCCCACTTCTTCTTACACATTAGTCGTTACTACGAAGAGGATGAGCGGAGTAGATCTCCAAGAATGCCATCAGAAGTGGGCCCCACTTATTTTTTTTTTCAAAATATCCAAACCATGAAAAACGTCCAGGGACGGACGTGCATGGATTGGGTTTCGACAATGGGCCCCACCCATCATCCCTTTTCGCGATCTGAACTGTCCATCATGTAGGGTGCTCAAAAACGTCCTAAGGGACGTTCCCCTTTTCAACAGAAAGCGAGGAAAGATGGGGGTATCTGCCTGTCCATATTTGAAAAACCTAGAACCGTGGAACCGATCCGGAACCGAACCGAACCAGTTTTCACGGTCCGGTTCTGGTTCGGTTCTAGTGTGCTAACGGTTCGGTTCCGGTTCCGAAAATCCTAGAACCATTAGGAACGGTTCAGTTCCGGTTTTACCTCAGAACCGGACCAAACCAACCCGTGTGCACCCCTAGTCATAGCTGTCCAAAGGAACGAATGACCGCATTCCCCGCGATAGTCGACCGAGTCGGAAGCCGGAGGGAAAATTTCATTCCTACACTCCTCTCAACACATCCGCCGAGCAAATCCTGTTGAACATTTGGGAAGACAAGCGACTCAATTGGCTAGTCTGCATGAGGGCTGATTCAGAGCACCGAGACAAGCGCAAGTTCTGCCGGTTCCACCGAGATCACGGCCACAATACGGACGATTGCGTAGACCTCAAGGACGAAATCGAGTCCCTCATCCGCAAGGGACATCTACGACGATACACCAAAAGGGAGAGGTCTGCTCGAAGGGAAGAACGACTGCAAGAACAACCTAATAATACCATGGAAGAGCCCGTTGAGATCCGCATAATATTCGGAGGCTCAGCCGGGGGAGGGGATTCTAACAGGGCCCAGAAGACTCATTCCCGGAGGTCTGACCCGAGACATTACATTCATCTCGCAGAGCGGCCCAGCAAGGAGCTCCGAGTCAGTCCATGCAGCCTAACCTTCACGGAAGATGATGCGCGTAGAATCCAGCACCCGCATGATGACGTGCCACTGGTCACCATGATCATAGCAAATCATAAGATGTATCGCATTTTGGTCGACACGGGAAGCTTGGCTGATGTAATATATTCTGAGGCCTTCGAAAGAATGGGAATTCCAAGGTCACGACTCCGACCCGTGAAGACTCCCTTGCAAGGCTTTGCTGGAGAAAGAGTAATCTCCGAAGGAGCCATTTCCCTCTTGGTTACAGCGGGGGAAGGACAACACCAAGTCACCGTCTTGGTGGATTTCTTGGTTGTCAATGTACCATCAGTACACAATGTCATTCTGGGCCGACCTTCCCTCAATACGATGAGAGCGGTCATCTCAACCTATCACCTGATGATGAAGTTCCCGGCCGAAGGCGGAATCGGTTATCTTCGAGGATACCAGCGAGAAGCTCGAAGGTGTTACGCTATAGCGGTAAAAAAAAGAGCAGTCAAGCAAACTCTCACCGTCAACGCCTTGGACCCCAGAGGACCTATGGAGAACTCACCAGTGGAAGAACTAGAGAAGGTGTCTCTCGACGAAAAAGACCCGAGTAAAATTGTTCAGCTCGGATCGTCATTAAATACCGAGCATCGATCTGCGATGTTAGTCTTCTTAAAGCAACACCAAGATGTCTTTGCATGGTCACACGCTGATATGCCAGGAATCTCTCCTGATGTTATGGTTCATAGATTAAATGTGGATCCAGACTACAAGTCGGTAAAGCAAAAGAGAAGGCCATTTGATGCTATACGCTATAAAGCCATTGCCGAGGAGGTCTCTGTCCTGCTCAATGCGAGTTTCGTAGAAGAAGTATGTTACCCTGATTGGATAGCAAATGTTGTGCTTGTAAAAAAGTCCAACGGGAAGTGGCAGGTCTGCGTAGATTACTCAGATTTGAACAAGGCATGTCCCAAGGACAGCTTCCCGTTACCCCGGATTGATTAACTAGTGGACAGCACCACTGGACATGAGTTGCTCTCATTCTTGAATGCCTATTTCTGGTATAACCAGATTGCCATGCATCCCCCAGATAGGCAGAAGACCACCTTTGTCATAGACAAAGGGCTCTACTGTTACCAGGTCATGCCTTTTGGCCTGAAGAACGCTGGGGCAACATATCAGAGACTGGTAAATCAAATGTTTGCCAAGCAGATCGAATGCACTATGGAGGTCTACGTTGACAACATGTTAGTGAAAAGCATCAAAGCATCCGATCACCTTGTAGACCTCGGAGATACGTTCAGAGTCCTCCAAGAATACCGAATGAAATTGAATCCTGCTAAATGTGTGTTCGGAGTCAAATCCGAAAAGTTCCTTGGGTTCCAAGTTAGTCAACGAAGAATCGAGGCCAACCCTGACAAGATCAAAGCTCTCCTCAACATGAACTCACCTCAGACTATAAAGGAAATACAATGCCTAACGGGAAGGGTTGCTGCACTCGGACGCTTCATTTCCAAAGCAACTGATAAATATCACCCCTTCTTTCAACAGTTGAAGGGTCATAAGAAGGCAGAATGGACGCCAGAGTGCGAACAGGCTTTCCAGCAACTGAAACAATACTTGGGTTCACCCCCTCTGTTGTCTAAACCCGAAGAAGGAGAGCCCCTATTCCTCTACCTCGCGGTCTCGACCTCAGCAATCAGCTCAGCTCTGATCAGAGAAGTTGGGGGCAAACAATATCCCGTATATTATGTGAGCAAGGCTATGGTGCCCGTTGAGACAAGATATCTATCCCTGGAAAAGCTGGCTCTTTGCCTTGTTGTCTCGGCTCGGAGATTGCGGCCATATTTCCAGGCCCATTCCATCATTATAGTGACCGACTCTCCCCTAAAACAAGTTCTCCAGAGGCCCGAGGTGTCGGGTAGGTTGACCAAGTGGGCAATTGAGCTCGGAGAATTCTACATCCAATTCCGTCCAAGGACAGTAATTAATGGACAGGCCGTGGCTGACTTCATCGCTGAGTTTACGACCCCAAATATGGAGGAGTCAAACGCGGAGGTCAAAATGACTCCGATCATCTCTCTTAACAATCAAGAAGCCGAGGCGGATCCAAGATGGATCCTCTATGTTGATGGGTCATCCAACGTCAAGGGAGCAGGAGCCGGAATCATCCTGGCAGCACCTGATTCCACGACAGTCCAATACGCAATCAGGCTCAGATTCAAAGCGTCAAACAATGAAGCAGAATATGAGGCATTGTTAGCCGGGTTAAAGTTAGCGGCAAGTCTGGGAATCCAAACCATACAAGTCCGAAGCGATTCACAACTGGTGGTGAACCACATCTCTTCGGAGTACGAGGCCAAGGAAGTTAGAATGATCGCCTACCTCAGCAAAGCAAAGAAGTTAATTGAAAAATTTCAGAGTTGCACTATCCAACAGATTCCCAGAGCAGAAAATTCATGGGCCGACGCCCTTGCAAGACTTGCCTCAGCCTCTGAAAAAAAATCTCGCGGTTCGTCCTAGTCGAATTCATCGAATATCCAAGCATCGGCCAGTCGGAGAAGGTCAATCCCGTGAATGCTCTTTCAAGTTAGATGGACCCAATTTTCAATTACCTTTCATTTGGGGAGGCGCCCTTGGATAAGCTGGAGGCAAGGAGATTAAGGGTCCGGGCAGCCCGATACGTCATACTGGACGAAGTTTTATATAAGAAGGGGCATTCTCAGCCATATCTTAGATGTCTCCGATCAGACGAAGCCGATTATGTGATCCGAGAAGTCCACGAGGGGATCTGCAGAAATCATTCTGGGAGTCGAGCCCTGGCCCTAAAGATACTCCGTCAAGGGTATTTTTGGCCAACTCTCAAGTAAGACTCGAAGGATTATGTCCAAAAGTGCGACAAATGTCAACGTTACGCAACCGTACCGAGACAACCAGCCGGAGAGATGACTCCCATGAGCGGACCATGGCCATTCGCTTAATGGGGGATCGACATCATCGGTCCCTTGTGATGTTTTATTTAAACCAACACGATTTAAATGATTTTTAAACTCACAAGTATACGAATCAAATGTAGATACGGTACGTATTACGAGATCGTTCCCACGAGGACTGATCGTCACAATTCAAATCTATGACTCTCCTTAACTAATCCAACAAATAATAGAATGAACTACTAAGCACAATTCTAGAAAAAAAACAATTAAGAACAGGGAAGAAAATTCAATCAGAGAAAGAGCACTAGGACTTTCGAATCCACCCATAATTATCCTAACCCTTGTTTTGTCTGTTGATTCACCTTGATCTAGATTGATACCACTTATATAGAGAAAGCACAATCTGTGTCCTTAATCGGGCATACAGAATGTCTAATTCCTTTAAGCAATGCCATGAATAACACATCCCATGTCCTTGGTGGGCACATGGAATGTACGATTCATTAAAGCACCACTGTTTCTTCCTCTATAGGAAACTGTTCTTGATCAGACACAAGCACCTATAATAAGCATCCAAACAACATCCATATATATACTTTAGTCAAGTTCATAGATGGAGAAGTATAGAATTTAAACCAATCAAGCCCACTTAGAGGAAGAAACAAATTAATTAATATTCAAAGTAAATTCAACCAATACAAGAGCTAATCAAATTAGGGGCTTCATCTCAGCCCTAGCTGAGAGATTAGTGACCTATAAAATCCATCAAAAAGATTAAACAAAATTTATAAAAACAAAACGCCAAACCAATCGATCTCTCTCTCTCTCTTCTTTCTTCTCTTTCTTCTCTTTCTTCTCTTTCTTCTCTCCCTTGCTCTGGATCTCGAATTCCCTATTTCTGAATGCCTTTCCCACGTCCATAATTCCTCTTTTATAGCTGTTGGAGGGCTGGAGTCGGTGGCAGAGTCGTAGCAGGACACGGAGTGTAAATTTTTACAGTCATGATCGGTGGGCCCCACAGAAGTATTTTCTAAAAAATTCACCCCGTCTATTGGATTCAGGACGAAATTTCAGTCAAGAATGGGTGGTTTTGAACGTCCATTAACGCGGCCCACAGAAGAAATCTCAACAAAATCAGTTTTGAACATTGCAGAGCAGTCCGTTTGTGGCCTCTGTATCACGCACGTGTGCACGCATGGACACGAAATATCAACATGGTTTTGTAGTGCTCGAAGCCTTCTACACGATGAACAGCTTGGATCGTCCGGAAGGATGACGTACGGGGCCCACTGACTTCCGCAAAAACGGACAGCGTCCGTCGTTACGCGGACGTCAACACCGACTGCCGTGGTGATGGTGGGGTCCACATACTTGGTATTCTAGAAATCCACTCCATTCATTGGATGGAGGATGAAAAAACGGTTGGGAATGCCCAATTTCGAGTTAGATTTGTGGTGGCCCACAGAGTTTTGAACTCACCGTCCGTTTTACCATTGAACGGTTGAAAAACTAGTATTCATTGTACTTTCCATTTCCGTCACCTTGGCGTGGATTGTGGCTGCCCCAAGAAGCGGATGGACGGTTTGGATTGTCCATTTGGACACCAGGTGGGGTCCACAACTCAACCCACCGATCGGCTTTGCGTTAACGTTATTTGCAACCATTTTTGAAGAGCGAGTCGGGTCGGCGCTTGCGTGCTTCTCCCTCGATCATCCGGTGTAAGCACCGGTATGCACGTGTGCTTTATGCACACACTCACGCATGTGGGGTCCTTTGCATTTTATGCAGAGAAATCGCACCATCCATCTTTTCTTCATATAATTTCAATCGCCAAAACCAAGTTTGAGGCGGTTCCAAATATCGGTGGGCCCCAAATTGAAGATTAATGGGCTGATCTGTCCAGTTGGACCACTTTCGAGATCCTCAATGGCTGAAATTTAATATGTACGGTTAATTTATGGCCCCCATCACATGTATGAAGTCTCGAGTCAATTGAATGACGGGAACCATGTGATCTTGCATTCTGGACCCTTTTCGAGCTTCTTTAAACGTGAGCGGCTTGATTTCTTCGGGTCCCTTGCATGTAAATTCTTCAATCTTGATCCTCTGAAGTCCGTCCCTTGCTCTGGTGACTTGGAACGTCAAATCCATGCTTTTCACATCAATTTTCAATCAACGCTCGATTTCATCCCTGTAACAAAAATACAATTAAAATATGAATTAAGCGTTATCAGCGTAAATTAGGCAATAGTCGAGTGCAGAGATGCAATATTTGACACGATCACAACCCCCAACCTTGACATTTTGCTAGTCCCGAGCAAAACATGCGAAAAATAATTTGAAATGAGCGACAATTCTGTAAACTCAAGTGACTTGTGAGCAGGATAATTTGAGATGTGAAAATTCTAAGATTCATGATTGGTGTGTGGATTTTTCTCTTGGAATCAAGCTTACGGATAAACTTCATAATCAAGTTCAAAATATTAATCCATCAATTAGAACATTCTAAACATTGAGTTCCACAGGTGTATAGTATCATCTCAGCTTACAATCATTAAGAGATCCAATTATTAATTTCATGCTAAAATTGGTAATTAACAACAGAATTCATGACAACCAACACTAGCATTTTAGATTAACCTTTGACCTTCATTTTTTTTTTTTATTTTCTTTATGAGCGACGCTTGTAAAGGAAGGGAATCAAATCCTCACCTATAGGGAGCAAACCTATAGTGAAAACTCGTCGCCATACTTCTTTTTCTTATTTTTTTTATTTTTATTTTTATATATGTCAACTATGGAGAATCAAATCTGCACCTATAGGGAGCAAACCTATGGTGAAGATTATGTGACTTAGCCTTTTAATTCTTCTTTTTACCAAGTTAATCATTCAGTTATCGAACCAGAAAACTTAATGTGTAAGCGAATGTGATATGTGAAATCATGGCTCAATCAATGTTTACAACTTCTAATCATGGATTAACAATTCAAAATTATTTGTGAAATCAAGCAGATGGCCGAATCCAAGAGTCATTAAGTTACCAACATCACGTATCTTATAATGTTAAAATCACAACTATCCTTCAAAATCACTTTGAATTCAATAGAAATTCGAGAAAATTTTAAAATTTTCACAAATTTTGCTCAAGACCAAGAAAATCTTGATTAGGTAACCTAATCTCCCCCCCAACCTAAAATCTACATTGTCCTCAATGTAAAAGAAATAAGCAAGCAATGCACATGGGACAACGAGAATAAAAGAGGAGTGATGGAAAGATAACACCTGGATGGAGAATCAAGAAGCTTTCTCAAAAAATTTCAACGTAAAAGCGAGTTAGCACAAGAGAGAAATCAACAGAAGCAAAAATAACAAAAAGAAAACAAAAGAAGATCCTAACTATACCACTTTCGCAGGTGCTCTCGATTGCATTTAGCGCATGCAACAAGCCTTTAAACCCTTAGGTTACCCCTAGTGGACGAGTTGTAGTCTTGTGAGGGTTTGCAGTAATGTTACCCACAAACATTGAAGTAACTAACTAAGGAAAAGCATAAAACAAAAGACTGGGTTGCCTCCCAGGAGCGCTAAGTTTAACGTCTTCAGCCAGACAAGAACGGACCGTGAATGTAATAATCTTTATAACCAGGGTCCGCCAAAGAAATTACCTCAATACCTTAACCAATCCCAGACAAGTGATGTGAGTTCCCATGAGCTGTGCTATCTGCAATGAGGTAACTGACACTGTCGTCAAATAATTTAAGGACTTCTACTCGAACGACTTCTTCCATGTTAGGATCACGCTTCCTTTGCATTTCACGCGACATTTTCACAGCATGATCCATACATACAATAGGGCATACTCCCTGTATTTCCGCAATCTTCCGTTCAATTGCTGCCTTATATGCTCTAAGAACATTAACCAGCCTGTTCTCCTTTGTCTTCTCAGAGTTCGAAGCTGTGCTGTCAGGACGAGTCTCCGAGGGATGAAGAGGTTCCACTTTCGCTCTCCATTTTTCAGTTTCCAATATAGGAGTAGAGTCGAGCAGTGCATTGACTTCGTGGATGGGACTATCGATGTCAAAATCCATGCCATATTGTGCTAAGCAGGTCTCAAGTGGATCTTCAAAAGATGTACGAAAGGAGTCCTGCACTAGACTCTCGATCATGTCCACTTCAGATATGTCATCCAAATCTGCGGATTGTTGTCCTGCATTAAAAACATTGAGTTTAATATTCATATTACCAAAGGACAATTTCATAACTCCATTAGGCAATTTATAATAGCATTAGATGTGGCAAAAAATGGACAACCAAGATGATTTGGGATCGACTATGAAGATTTTGGGTTGTAAGTATCTATAACTATGAAATCCTTTGGAAAATAAAATTTATCAACCTGGATTAACACATCTTCAATAACACCCAGGGCACCTTGACGGATCTATCGGACTAGTTGTAATGTTACCTTAGTCGGTTTCAACTCACCAAGTCCTATTTGCTCATAAACCGAATATGGTAACAAATTGGCGCTTGCCCCTAAATCAAGCAATGCCTTCCGATCTTATGATCTCCTATGCCTGCAAGAAATGGTGGGAGCTCTGGATCCTAAATTTAGGAGGGGTGTTATGTTGAATCATGGGTGAAAGTTTGCTCTGCAATGAAGACCTTCTTATGAACATTCTGCTTACGCTTTTGAGTGCATAAATCTTTAAGAAACTTAGCGTAGCAAGGACTTGTTTGATAGCGTCAAGCAACGGGATGTTGACTTGCACTTTTTGAAACACATTCAAGATTTCATCAAAGTTATTTCTTTTCTTTATTGGTGCAGACGTTGAGGAAAGGGTGCTTTGGGCACGTAGGGTGGCACATTAGTGGCTCTTGGAGAGTCGAGAGAGCTTTTGGACTTTGGATGCATTGGTGTGACTCTCTGTTTCATCTTGATCTTTGTTTTAGAATTTGATTCATCCCTAGGCATCTCTATTACATTATCAATCACCTTGCGACCTAAGGGTAGTGATCGATTTGGCTGTTCATGATATTGCCCTTGGTTGGAATTAGAGCCAATCTCATCTTGTCCCTTTGGATTAGCCTCGGGTTGGCTAGGAACTTGCCCTTCTCTCTCTCACTCAATGTGGTGACTAGTTGACCCATTTGTACTTCGACTTGGCAATGGATTGCGCATTTGCATGTAAGCTTTCTTTGGTTGGCGATAAGGTTTGTTGGGTGTCTTTTTGGAATTGGAGAGAACTCTGCATAAAAAGATGGAGTGTATCCTCAAGAGATGGTTTCCTTGATTGTGTAGGCAGTTGTTGATATTGCGAAAATTGTTGAAGTTGTTGACTGCCAACTTGGAGGTGAGGTTGCATGGGAGGATTTCCAGATGGTCCTCCTTGTTATGGTCCTTTTGCCCAAGAAAAATTTGGATATCTAGCCCACCCTGGGTTGTATGTGTTCGAGTAAGGATCATTCCCAGGTTTTTGAAAAGTGTTCATAGCATGTACTTGTTCGAGAGAAAGTGCAGGGATCTTTGCACGAGATGGACAAGGCGCATAGAATGGGCGGGACTAGAACATGTGGCACATGCCTCGACTTGATTTGTTTGTGGAGGTCCATTATTTAATACCGAGCATCAACTTTCTTTGTCGGGTTATCAAGCTTGCGCTGCACGTCTACGACACGACTCCTATCTCATATATACCACCTCTCTTTTATGGTTGGGGACTTTTGTCACCTCTATTTGAATAGTCCCATTGCTGGGAATTTTCACACAAGGTTTCAAAGAAGTTCCACGCTTCGACATCACTTTTGGTCATGAATGACCCTCCACTGGTGGCATCAACCATGCGACGGTTCTGGGGTGTCAGACCGTCATAGAAGTATTGAACTTATTGCCACTTCTCAAAACCATGGTGAGGACATTTAAGAAGCAAGTCCTTCCATCTTTCCCAACATTCATGAAAGTGCTCGCCCTCTTTTTGTGTGAAGTTAGTAATTTCTCTTCGGAGGGCATTGGTTTTGTGAATGGGGAAGAACTTGTTTAAGAACTTCTTAGACAGTTGGTCCCATGTAGTGATAGATCCAACTTCTAGAGAATTCAACTATGCTTTCGCCTTATCCTTCAAAGAAAAAGGAAACAGGCGTAGGCGGATCGAATCGTCTGAGAAGTTTTGGAACTTAAAGGTGGAGCAAATGTCTAGGAATTCTTTCACATGATGATATGGGTCCTCCTTGTCCAATCCGTAAAAGGATGGCAACAATTGTATGACTTCAGGTTTAAGTTCAAAGTGTGCTGCCGTAGTGGTTGGCAACACTATGTATGAAGGCGCATTAAATTGGACAGGAGCTGAATAATCTTTGAGAGCCTTAACTTCATTCTCATTCGCCATTTTAACAGGATTATTTCTCAATCTTTTACGAAATGTTCTTTCTATTTCAGGATCAAACGGTGCTAGTTCTATATTCAGAGATCTACGTCCTAGCATAAACTATGTTATTGCAATGTAAGAAAGAAAACTAAACTAAGAAGCAATCTAAGAGAAATAAAACTAGAACTAGAAAAAAAAACAAGTTAAAACTATGTAAACAAGAATGGGAAGAAAGAACCCGGGAAAGGAGATGATTGATGTCAGAAAATTTAAGAAGCTCCTCCTTCACTTAGTAGCTTGCTTCCTCAATTCCTGTAAATAAAAATAAAAATAAATTAAGTTTCCTAAAATAATGATAGAACAATCCTGAGCAATGGTTAATTTCTAAAAAGAAAGTTTCTAAAAAGGAAAGAATTTCTAAAACTAGAAAATAGAAAGTTAATTGAAAGAAGAATCTAAATCTAAAATTAGAAACTAAAAAATTTCTAAAAAATAAAATCCTAGTTCTAAAAATAGAAATTAGAAAAAAATAAAGAATTTAGAAAGGGATTACCAAATTGGAAGTTTATTTCAGGACCCTACAAAATAGGAATTAGGTTAGTTTCTAAAATAAAGAAAAGAACTCTAAGTTAGTAAAATCCTAAGCTATGAATTATGATAAGAGAGAATCCTAAATTCAATTTGGAAGAAGCTGATCCCGAACAACGGCGCCAAAAACTTGATGTTTTATTTAAACCAACACGATTTAAATGATTTTTAAACTCGCAAGTATACGAATCAAATGTAGATACGGTACGTATTACGAGATCGTTCCCATGAGGACTGATCGTCACAATTCAAATCTATGACTCTCCTTAACTAATCTAACAAATAATGGAATGAACTACTAAGCACAATTCTAGAAAAAAAACAATTAAGAACAGGGAAGAAAATTCAATCAGAGAAAGAGCACTAGGACTTTCGAATCCACCCCTAATTATCCTAACCCTTGTTTTGTCTGTTGATTCACCTTGATCTAGATTGATACCACTTATATAGAGAAAGCACAATCTGTGTCCTTAATCGGGCATACAGAATGTCTAATTCCTTTAAGCAATGCCATGAATAACACATCCCATGTCCTTGGTCGGGCACATGGAATGTACAGTTCATTAAAGCACCCTGTTTCTTCCTCTATAGGAAACTTGTTCTTGATCAGACACAAGCACCTATAATAAGCATCCAAACAACATCCATATATATACTTTAGTCAAGTTCATAGATGGAGAAGTATAGAATTTAAACCAATCAAGCCCACTTAGAGAAAGAAACAAATTAATTAATATTCAAAGTAAATTCAACCAATACAAGAGCTAATCAAATTAGGGGCTTCATCTCAGCCCTAGCTGAGAGATTAGTGACCCATAAAATCCATCAAAAAGATTAAACAAAATTCATAAAAACAAAACACCAAACCAATCGATCTCTCTCTCTTCTTTCTTCTCTTTCTTCTCTCCCTTGCTCTGGATCTGGAATTCCCTGTTTCTGAATACCTTTCCCACGTCCATAATTCCTCTTTTATAGCTGTTGGAGGGCTGGAGTCGGTGGCAGAGTCGTAGCAGGACACGGAGTGCAAATTTTCGCAGCCATGATCAGTGGGCCCCACAGAAGTATTTTCTGGAAAATCCACCCCGTCCATTGGATTCAGGATGAAATTTTAGTCAAGAATGGGTGGTTTTGAACATCCATTAACGCGGCCCACAGAAGAAATCTCAACAAAATCAGTTTTGAACATTGCAGAGCAGTCCGTTTGTGGCCTCTGTATCACGCACGTGTGCACGCATGGACACGAAATATCAACATGATTTTATAGTGCTCGAAGCCTTCTACACGATGAACGGCTTGGATCGTCCGGAAGGATGACGTACGGGGCCCACTGACTTCCGCAAAAACGGACAGCGTCCGTCGTTACGCAGACGTCAACACCGACTGTCGTGGTGATGGTGGGGTCCACATACTTGGTATTCTAGAAATCCACTCCGTTCATTGGATGGAGGATGAAAAAATGGTTGGGAATGCCCAATTTCGAGTTAGATTTGTGGTGGCCCACAGAGTTTTGAACTCACCGTCCGTTTTACCATTGAACGGTTGAAAAACTAGTATTCATTGTACTTTCCATTTCCGTCACCTTGGCGTGGATTGTGGCTGCCCCAGGAAGCGGATGGACGGTTTGGATTGTCCATTTGGACACTAGGTGGGGTCCACAACTCAACCCAACCGATCGGCAGCGTTAACGCTGCTGCAACCGTTTTTGTGAAGACGAGTCGGGTCAGCGCTTGCGCTGACCCTCTCAGTCGTCCGGTGTAGCGCCAGCGCACATGCGCTTTATGCACACGCTCCTGCATGTGGGGTCCACTGCATTGTTCTGGAGAAATCTGCACCATCCATCTTTTTCTTCATATAATTTCAATCGCCAAAACCAAGTTTGAGGCAGTTCCAAATATCAGGTGGGCCCCAAATTGAAGATTAATGGGCTGATCTGTCCGTTGGACCACTTCCCGAGATCCTCAATGGCTGAAATTTAATATGTACGGTTAATTTATGGCCCCCATCACATGTATGAAGTCTCGAGTTAATTGAATGACGGGAACCATGTGATCTTGCATTCTGGACCCTTTTCGGGCCTCTTTAAACGTGAGCGGCTTGATTTCTTCGGGTCCCTGGCATGTAAATTCTTCAATCTTGATCCTCTGAAGTTCGTCCCTTGCTCTGGTGACTTCGGAACGTCAAATCCACGCTTTTCACATCAATTTTCAATCAACGCTCCTGATTTCATCCTGTAACAAAAATACAATTAAAATATGAAGTTAAGCGTTATCATGTTTGTAAAATCAGGCAATAGTCGGGGTCTGAGATGCAATATTTGACCCTGATCACCTTGCCCACAGGAAAGGGACAAGTCAAGTTCGCTATCGTTGCTATCGACTATTTTACCAAGTGGGCCGAGGCCGAACCTGTGGCGAAGATCACCGAGCAGAAGGTGATCGACTTCGTATGGAAAAATATCGTCTGCCGGTTCGGGATCCTGCGAACAATCGTATCCAATAATGGACGGCAGTTCGATAATGACAAGTTTCGAAGCATGTGCCGAGGGCTCGGCATCATTAATGCATATTCGTCGCCTCGACACCCGCAGTCAAATGGGCAAGTGGAAGCAGTCAACAAAGTCATCAAACATCATTTTAAGACGAAATTGGAAAAGGCAAAGGGCAGCTGGGCCGAACAGCTTCAGTTCGTCCTTTGGGCTTATAGAACTATAGCCCAGTCCTCGATAGGGGAAACCCCTTTCTCTCTCTCCTACGGCTCAGAAGCAATGGTGCCAGTGAAAATTGGACTTCCTACGGCTCGGGTCCAAAATTTTGAAGGGAATCGAAACACTGAGCAGATCGCGGTCAACCTGGACCTACTTGAAGAAGTCAGAGACGTCGCCAGACTCCGAATCGCAGCTAGACAACAACAGGTGGCCCGATTCTACAACTCCAAGGTTAAGACAAGAAGGTTTAGGTCGGGCGACCTCGTTCTTCGTCGGGTCTTTCAGAACACCGCTGAGCCAGGTGTTGGGCCGTTCAGACCTAACTGGGAAGGACCCTATCGGGTGGTTCGTTCAACAACATCAGGGTCTTATCATCTGGAAGATCTCGAAGGTCGCCAACTCCCCCACCCGTGGAACGCCAAACACTTAAAGGTGTATTATCCTTAATGAGGAGACCTCTGAGCGGCCAACCTTTAAAAGCCACGAATAAATGTACGCCTTCGAGCGACTAGCCTTTAAGGCTCTCAATAAAATTCTCTTCTACATAAATGGACCAATTTCTACAAAGGCATCTCCCCTTAACCGGGGAGAAAAAGCCAAGATGCGATCCAACTTCCCAGCAGTGGGTCGGACCAATTTCTACAAAGGCATCTCTCCTTAACCGGGGAGAAAAAGCCAAGAGGCGATTCGACTCCTCAGCAGTGGGGTCGGACCAATTTCTACAAAGGCATCTCCCCTTAACCGGGGAGAAAAAGCCAAGAGGCGATCCGACTCCCCAGCAGTGGGGTCGGACTAATTTCGACAAAGGCTACTACCCCACTCGAACACCAAAAACTGACTCAGCTACCTAAGCTATTTAGGTAAAACTAACAACCAAATTGAAGATCAATTATGAATGAAATACGAGCTCAATTAGCATGAAAGAGCCCTCACAGAGGGTCAGTTGATAGAATTCAGAGTTAACAAAATGATTACAGATCGACCATAATTGGCCAAAAAAAAAAATCCTTCACAAAGTTGGGGGTGCTTGGGAGATAGGAGCTTGTTTCGGGCGAGCTGATTCAGGGGCTTCTCCCTCGATGTCCTCTGGCAGTAGAGAGACAAAGCCAAGGTCAGGGTACAAATTTTGGACCGCGGCAATACACTTGTAATATCCGTGGTCATAGAACTTCGTGGCTTCAGCATCCCTCTCCTTCGAAGTTTTATACGCTTCCACCGCCGCGGAGATCGCGACACCCAAGAAAGCCTCATTTTCGGCCCACTGAGCTTCTACTGTCTGAGCAACAGCACGACTCTTCTCTTTGGCGGCCTCGACCTTAACCCGCTCCAAGGATTCACCCAGTCGGGTATTTTCCTCGACAAAGGGAATCGGCAAGGGCCCTGGCACGGATCAGTTCAGTTTTTGCCGCATCACCCCTGACTTCAAGGTCCTTTACGACCTCCTGAAGTCAGATCCCCTCTGCTTCAAGCCGATCCACCAGCCCCTGCAAGTGCAGCTCCTTGCTCCTTCCTTCTCCGAGCTGTTGTCGCAACTTGCCTTGCTCAACTCGGAGAGAAGAAATCTCCTCCCGCATGGCACCCGCTTCGGCCCGGATGTTCTCTACTTCGGCATCTTTCCTTTGAAGCTCCCGCATATTCTCGCGAACCGAAAGTAGCTTCGCGACAGACTGAACAAAGAATAAAACTATTAAGTACCTAGAAATAGCAAACTGTGAGTCAACAAGAGAGGTGGAGAGAATTACCGTGTAGAACACGAAGGCCAGGTCATTCAGAAAGGAAGTATCCGACCTCGCAAGAGTTTGAGCAATGCTCTCTTCCGGGGCATGCTTAGTTGCCCCGGGCACCAAGCAGGCTAAGTGATAGCCTGGCTCGAATCTTCCTCCGCTCGTTCCCACTCGAGCAGAGCCTGCTGCCTCCCCAGCTTCGATCCGACTGCCAGCAGAAGGTTGGTTCTCGCCCTCTACATTGCGTTCAGCTTCCGTCTCTTCGATAGGAGGATTAATCATGGCGTCAGTCATCCGAACAGCTTCCTCACGATCGGACGATGATGGGATGGCTACCAAGGGAATGGCGGGTTGAACCTCTGCCAGAGTAATAGCAGGGATGAAAAGGGCAGCTGCCCCAGTCGTTGGAACAAGAGCAGCTGCCCCAGTCGTTGAAACAGGAGCAACTGCCCCGATCGTTGAGATCGGAGCGTCATTCGCTGGGATCGGATCGGCAAGCCTTGGGGTAAGGCCTGCGACCACGGCGGAAGCAGTGGGCAAAGGAAGGACAGCGGAGGCCGGTGCTGTATCCCGAGCAGCTACAGTCGGGGCAGATCCAGACGCGCCCCCCTTGGCGCGTGCGACCGACTTCTTCCGAGTAATCTTCATCTTCGGATCGGTCCTCAGCGTATCCCCGGCTGAGGGTGCCGCTGCCTTCCTCTTCTGGGAACCAGACGCCTCGGCCATACCTGTATGAGAAGCAATAAATCAGCAACGGAGCAAGCGGCATCAACTTCATCAAGAGACGAATAAACCGCAACTTACTGAAGGATGTAGGAAGGGGTTGCGACTTGTAGAGGCCGGACCAATGAAGGTTGGAGGCTGTAATCAGACCTGACCAGGAGCGAAGTTCCCCCGACCTTGCCCTAGCTTTGGCTATCTGATTCTTCTGATCCGAGGAGAGGAAAGGCAGGCTCCTCGCGAAGACTGTGGAAACAGAAAGGCTATAAGTCCACACCAAAATAAGAAGGCTATGTAATAAAGTAAAGGATGTATAATCCGACTTGAAGTTGTAAACTTGGTGGGGACCCGATATGTTAGAGCCCTCATATCCTCAGTCGGCGCCTCCCAGTCGCCTGCTGCCCAGAACCACTTGTTCTTCCAGTCCTTGTTTGAAGTCGGAAGATCCAAGACCAACCCTGACCCCTTACTGTCCCTGGTCGCGAAATAGTACCATGGCTCATTGCTGTCATGCTTAGCCTGGTACAGACTCATTAGCTCCGCGGGGGTCAGCTCTGGGTTCCCGACTTGTCACCAGATGATGAAGGTAGAAATTAATACCCTCCAGGCGTTAGGGGCAAACTGCCCAGGCGCCAGCCCCAGGTAAGTGGCCAGAGCTCGGATGAAGGGGTGCATGAGGAGGCGGAGCCCGCATTGCAGGACGTATAGGAAAATGACAATTTTCCCGTTCGAGGGGGCGCCAGCGGCATCAGTGGGTTCCGGAGCCCTGATCCGGACGGAGTCAGAAATTTGGAACTCCGAGCGGATCCAGTCAATTGAGACTCTATTATCACGGAGCCCTCTGGCACTACCTCAGAGACTCGGCCATTGGGTGGCATCTCTCGGGTCACGACAACCGCGGCCCTAGGGGGTCGTACAGCTCTCTTCTCATGGGCTCGGTGGGTCCGAGCCCCTGCCTCCTTTCGTCTTTGAGGAGGAGGAATCAGGGGGACAGCATCAAGTGGACCTTCAGAGGTCCCCCTCCCACTATCGGAATTCTCTGACTCCGAGTCTCCATCAAAACCACGGACCGTCTCCAAGTCAGAAGACATCTTTAAAAAAGAAAGAAGAATGGTTGGAGGTGGGACTCACTGAGCACTCGCCGAAAATCGCCCTCTCCGGTAGCAAGTTGAACTCAGAAAGTAAAAGTGAGAGGTAGCCCTCAAACGGGGTTTATATAAGCTCCAGAGAATCTCAGCATTAATTGGTAAACATTAATGTCTGCAGCTGAGCCGATGCGAGCCGACTCCAGAATATACGTGGCAAGGCTTCATTGGCCCGGACCCTGTCGGGCGTAACGCCTTCTGCCTCGTTTGTCGCGTGTGCGGCGGCCGAAGCGACACCCGAGCAAAGGAAGACGCCTTATACGTCTCTCCTCGGGCTTAGGTGACAGCCTCTCATAGGCGAAAAGTTATCCGAGATCGTAACCGTCGCCACGTGTCCGCTCGAGGATGTTTCGCATGCGTGAAATCCCAAGATGTGACGCTTCGAGAGCCTCATTAATGCGGCATGGGCGGGAAATTTCTGACATGATTACTCTCCGAACTCACAAGTAAACTCAAACAGTAAGGGGCTTCTGTTATGAGAAGATCCGAGCCCGCTTAAGGTTCGAGCACGGAGCGTCAGATTGAGAAGATCGGCCTTATTTGTCTAATCCGACTTGAAGCGTTTCGTAGAGGCGTAACATTTGAAAGGCCTTCACTTCTAGACCATAGGTCGGGATAGAATTTGTTGTTCGATCGGACAGCCGAGCCCAATCCCATCTATAGCAAAGCTTTTGCCCCGGAGTCACATTCGAAATATCAGTTCGTATGTATGTATCGTCCGAGTCCAACGGGAAGTAAACCAAGGATACTTACGTGAACGAGCCGAGCAGGTATCACGGCTTCATGCACCAAATGAGACAACTGCCACGGCCATACGTGGCTGACAACTTCGTCCGGTTATACATATTGCGTGCTTGACACGCCACACGATCTACAGATCATGTACCATATCTCCACGATCCGGGAATCCCTCTGATCGTGCCGAGATTGTCGAATTCAGACCATTCAGCCGTTAGGTATAAATAGCCCATCACTCCATGTCTATAGGGACGTAATATCGAATACTCTCCTCTTAACCTTTCAATTGGACCGAGATTCCCGTGTCCTGACTTAGGCATCGGAGGGTCCCCCGGCCTAGCCAGGGTCTCCTTTGTTCATTATTAGTGCGCAGGTATAACGCTCGGTGATCCCATCAAGCGGGCGAGGAGCCGACCAGATTTTAACGTCAACAATACTAGTTACACAATAATCCCACACCCTGGGCCAAGATTCAGGCCCGTCTCTCCTCATTGGCTGGGAACACATCGCGGAACACATCGCCCATTTGTGGTCCACCTAATTCTTGGACATGGAATCCTCACAGTACCACACCCTTCTGATGAGCGGCTGGGATCTAACGCTATATCGAAAACCAGAAAGTGGTCTGTTGACTACTACAGTAATACCTAGCAGCTTCCCGTTCCAATATATATCCATACTCTCCTAGCCGTACGTAGGAAGAGATAGCTAGAGAGAGAGATATGGAGTACTCTTCTTTCTTTCTATGGATTTCAGTTACGTGTTCATGCATCTATGTCCTCCTCCTCCTTGCAAAGAAACGGTCTGACCAAGGGCGCCTGCTCCCACCAGGTCCTTTCCCACTTCCCATCGTCGGAAGCCTTTTCAAACTCGGAAACAAGCCCAACGAGTCACTTGCCCAGCTCTCCACCACATATGGCCCACTGATGACCCTAAAGCTGGGCCATGTAACAACGATTGTTGTTTCATCTGCCAAGATTGCCAAAGAAATCCTCCAGAAGAATGACAAGGTTCTCTCCGGTCGAACCGTTGTGGATGCCATTCGAGCGCTACGTCACCATGAGGCATCGATGGCATGGCTACCACCAAACACACGCTGGCGGAGGCTGCGGGTTTTGTGCAACACACATATATTCACCACCCAGAGGCTTGATTCAAGCCAAGACCTCCGGCAGAAGAAAGTGCAAGAGCTAATAGCTTACATAGGCGAGAACTGTCGAACGGGACGGGCAGTGGATATTGGCAAAGCTGCTTTTGTCACCGCCCTTAATCTGATATCGAACACCGTCTTCTCTATTGATTTGGTCGACCTCAATTCCAAATCCACGCAAGAATTCAAGGATCTTGTATCGGAAATCATGGAAGATGTAGGGAGGCCGAATCTGGGGGACTATTTCCCTTTGATCAGGCCGATGGATCTACAAGGCATAAGGCGTCGCATGACCGCGAAATTCCAAAAGCTGCATACAATTTTTGATCAAATGATCGATCAACGTTTACGGTCACGATCATTGCCGGACACTCCCAGAAAGGACGATTTCCTCGACCTGCTTCTTGATCAAAGTGAAGTAAGCGGCTCGGAGCTCGATCGTCATGACATAAAATCGCTCTTCGTGGTAACTTTCATTTCCTTTATGTTTTCCTTTCTGTGATGATCATGGACATGGATTGATCATTGCCAAGATCTATGCTGCTAAAGTACCCAAGCTATCCTACACCTATAGAGCCTGATTATCGGATCTACTCATCAGACCATGTCCCGTGGAATGAGTTACTTGGCAAGTCTAGTTAGACGCGGATTGCCTGGTGTCTCAGGAAGTTCCTGCCCTGGGAAGCTAGGTGGGACCCACGTGATGTTTGTGACAAATCCACCCTGTCCATCCATCTGTAAAATCATGCCATCTGGGAAAACGACGGACAGACGGGGTGAATTTCTTACAAACATCGACCTAGCCCACCTAGCTTCCGCGCGCGCAAGAACTCGGCGAGACACCTTGTCGCAGGCAATACGCGTGGAATCGGATCGCCGGGTGTGCCTTACACAACAGAGGTGGTGCGTTGACGTCATCAAGTTTTGTAGCTCCACTATCACGTATACGTTATATCTATACCATCTATCCATCTTCAAGATTATTTTTGAGAGGTAGATCCAAAGGTCAAGTGGATCACACCAGAGAAAGCAACTGAGATTTAACGTATATATATATGTATATATAGAAAGAGTCAAGCTCACCTTTGCACATGTGTCATGGTGTCTAATCCGAATGGTCAATGTGACGCAGAATCCCATAAAACTTCAAGGGACAAATTTTCACCGTGATCTAAAATTTTGGTGGGCTATAGCAAAGAGATGAAAATCAAGGGAGGAAATTGTTTCATTTTTCATGGCCCACCAAAGTTTTGGATCAAAGTAAAAATTGAGTCCAAGGGGTTTCATGAAGTGCTGCTTCACGTGGACCGTTCAGATTTGGGAGTCACATTATGTATTATATATGATGAGTACTCTAAAAAGTTCACACGAGTCCCTGCGAACTGGTGCTGAGGTGAGCAGTTGGCTATATAGCTAAATGCTAAGCTGAGCACCAATTCCCACCTCATAATGAGAATCTTGTTATCAACAGTTGAATTAAGTAGACGCATGTCTCCTCCCTGTTCTTTTGACCCTGGGCCTGTTTGATTTTAAGAGAAGTGAGAAATACCCTTGCAAAAGTTTATTATTACCTTTTCCCCTGTTTGTATTTTTAAATGCATTTTCGCCTCGAAAATTGATCTAAAAAAGTTGACTTGCATTTGTGGACCCCACTATGATGTGAATGACATATCCACACCATCCATCTATTTTATCAGAAGATTTTAGGGCCTAAGTCCAAAATTGATAAGGGATAAACACAAATATCAGCTTCAGCCAAAACTTCTAAGTGCCACAAAATTTTTATACGGCAAACATTAAATTTTCACTATTTTCTGTGGTGTGGTCCACTGGAGCTTTGGATTTGCCTCATTTTTGAGTTTAGGACCTGAATGAGGCTGACGTACAGGATGAACGGTGTTGATACATCATGTACATCACAGTGGGCCCTATATTCATTTCACAGCCCTCCTCGATTTTAACACCGAAAAGCTGCGCTATCGACATCCGCGCACAGGAAATGATGGGCAATTCACTAGTAAGTAATTATTACTTATTTATCAGGTATTTCCCATTTACTTCAGAAATCAAACACCCCCTTAAAGTAGGCGGCGGTAGCCTATGTTCTCTAACTCTTAGGGCGTGTTTGATTTCTAGTGGTCGGGTAAATACCCGTGAAAATATATAATAATTACTTCTTCCCTATTTACCTCCCATTTTCCGATGTTTGATGTGACGAGACGCAGTTTTGACACAAAAACCAATAATGTCACATTATATTTGTGGGTCCTACCTTTATGCGTATAGCTTATCCACACCGTTAATTTTATTATGCCTACTGATTTTATGGCATGAACAAAAAAATAAGATATATCAAAAGCTCAAGTGGACCACGCCACAAGAAAAAGAAAATCAAACACTTACCATTAAAAACCTCTCAAGTCCATTGTTCCTTTTAGTGTGTGCCATCTGAGTATTCAATCTACCTCATTTTTCGATTTATGACTTAGAATATTGTGTTAAAAGGTATGGACGGAATGGATTTATCATATACATCACGTTGGGGTCCATAAATTTAAAATAATTCTTTTAAATCGGTTTTCGAGGTGAAAACTGCTGTAAATTTTCAAAGGAAATTTGAACGGATGAAATGGTAATAATTACCAATTTCACAGGTATTTATACCGCCCCTAAAAATCAAACACGCTCTTAAAGAAGGCGGCAAAATCTTTCACAATAAGCTTTTCGGCTGGGATGCTAGGTGGGTCCTACCAAGATGTTAGTAGTGATAAATCTATACTATTCACTGTCGTTTTGAGAGGACATTTTAAGACATTCATCTGTCGTTTTGAGAGGTCATTTTAGGACATGCAGCAAAAAATGAGGTGTATCCAAAACTGAAGTGGTCTGTATTAGAGGAAACAGTGTATATTCAGTGACCACTGTTTAAATATTCATGGTGCAACAAAAGTTTTGAATCAGGCTAATATTTGTGTTGGCAGTTCATCTCAGTACGAATGACATTATGAAAGGTATGGATGTTGTGTAAACATCACTGTCCAACCCAGGGAGGTTTCAATGGTAGGAATTTCCCTACCCACGTCTTCCTTTAGTAAAGCCCACTTGAATCTCAGATCTTGTTCAATTTTTCGCTCAAGTATTAGAATGATATCACAAAACGGATGGATGTGATGGATTTCTAAAAAACACGACAGTGAGCCCTACATAGGGTTTTAGCGCACGAACTTCTGCAAAAGACTTTCGCATGAAATCCGCGTCCCATTCTCCGGATGAGCTATAGTCGTCAACGGATTGGCTGCTCCCCTGTCAGTGCTTTGTGGACCCAAACATGATGTATGTGTTTCATCCATGCCGTCTATATATTTTTTAAAATAAATTTATGGTATGAACCCAAAACTGAGGTAGATCAAAATCTTAAGTGGATCACACAGTGTTGATTGAATTCTCACCATTAAAAACTTCCTGAGCTACCAAAGTTTTGGATCAAGCTGATATTTGTTTTTTTACCATCATCCATGTCTACATGACCAAATCTACGGGTTGGATGTCAAATAAACATTATAGTAGGCCCTAGAAATTTTATCCACATCGTCCATATAGAGTAGTACACTCCTGACAGGGGCTTGTATATGTTTTATCCACATCGACCATCTATTTTAGCGGACCATTTTAGGGCATAAGCCCAAAAAGAGGGAGATTGAATGCTCAAATAGACCCTAGGAAATGATGGAGATTAAAAAGCTTACCGGTGAAGACATCTTGGGGCCACTGAACTTTTGTATCAAGCTCATATTTCTGTTTTCCTATCACATCCGTACACGTGACCTTATGAAAAGGTTAGATGGCAAATAAACATCACACGGGTCTTAGAAAGTTTTCACTGTTAGGATTTCAATTTCCATTGCTTCCTATGGTGTGGTCCACCGAGGCCTTCAATCAGCCTTCCTTTTATGCTCATATCTTAAAATGATAGGTCAGAATGTGTGAACATGGTGGATAAAACATACACATCACGTTGGGCCACATCAAATCACTGACATGTCTGTCCTTCTCTAGCTAGGTGGGGGTGAAGTAGTACCAGCGCCAGCTAGGTTGGGCATGGATTGGGTACTACCCCCGCAAGCTAGAGATGCACAGTGCTATCAAGGGCTTTCTGGGCCACCTTGATGTAAATGTTTTATTTAGATTATCCATCCATTTTTTAACATTTCGTTTCAAGGCAATAGCCCAAAAAGAAAACAGATTTGAAGGCTCAAGTGGACCACACCAATGGAAGCATACGATTCAAAACTTCTTAAGCGGCAATGAAGTTTTGGTTCAAGCTGATATTTTTGTTTTTTCCTTCTCAGAGGTCTACATGACCTTATGAACAGGTTGGATCCTTACTCTTGCTCGGGTGGTAGACTCTCAGGAGTTTCAACACCCGGTCAAGGGTTCGAGTATCCATAGGTGGTGAAATTCCACCTGAGCGTGAGTGTGTGGGGGTTTGTGCACATGTGTTTAAAGAAAAAAAAAAGGTTGACTGGCAAATAAACATTATTTTGGGCCCTAGGAAGTTTTCAACGTTAGAAATTCAATCCCCAATTGCTTCCCGTAGTGTGGTCCACCTTAGCATTCAATTTACCTCCTTTTCAGGCTCATGCCCTAAAATGATTTGTCAAAATAAATGAACAACATAGATATAATATATATATATATATATATATATATATATATATATATATATATAGGGAAAAGGTACTATGTGCTCGAGCGTAAAGCAGTCGTCCGTGAGGTCGAGCTGATGTGGGCCCCACCATGATGTCGTTCAAAAATCTACCCCCTCAGTCAGATGCACCATTCCAGAGGGGGCCCACACGGCTAAAAATCAAGTCAATCAGTGACTTTTGTGGGCCACACCACGTACAAAAGTTGAGAGGGGCCGTGCACCATTGAAACATTCAAAACCATTCGTGGGGACCTTTCGAGACATGTTTTGATGATCAACACCGTCCATCATGTGTGTCCCACTTGAATGAATTTTAGACCAAGTTTAAGGTGGTATCCACAACTCAGGTGGGGTCCACCAAGTGCTTTTACATGTTTTTGCGTGTATACTTATATTTTCCGATGGTATGGCCCACCTGAGTTACTTGGACGGCTGATTTTGGGCCGTGTGGGCCCAGCCTGGGCTGTGCATCTGATGGACGGTGTGGATCTTCGAAAGAAATCACGGTGGGGCCCACACAGCTCGACCTCATGGACGACTGCTTTACGCTCGAGCGCATAGTACCTTTTCCCACACACACACACACACACACACACATCATGGTAGGCCCCATAGGTCATCTGACAAGACCATCTGTCACTAGCTAGGTCATAGGTGGGGTAGTAGCCAATCTAGGCGGCGTTATGTTTTATAACCTATGTTGCATAAGTGGAATCGCTTTGGATCCTTGAATATGGGCCCATCTCAATGTATGTACATTAAATCCATGCCGTCCGTCCATTTTTTAAAACTCTTTAAAAAAAATAAATAAATTTAATTTTAAGGAAGAGATTATATTCCATGGTAAAGCATTTACAACTCATTCGGCCCAAGCCAAGCGAACAACAAGAGACTCTGGCTACGGCCTATCGTAAAACGAGAAACAAAAACAACTATATACTTGGACCAAGCCCAGTTCTAGAGTCCACACGGATGGCTCCAAGACCCACTTTGTCGAGAAAAATCAAATCTCTAATCTTTGGGGGGGGGGGGCATGCTGAGCCAGGAAGGAATGTTGGAGGGCGGACCCCAACCGGGCCATTCCCTTCCCTGAGAATGTGGCTGAACGTGAAGGACCCACCTGCCCTCAGCATGTCAATCCTCCTGCGCCAATAATCCCACCGCCAACTGGGCTCCAAGGAGCCATTAAGGAGGGCCACCACCAACCTAGAATCTAATTTGACTTGAACCATGTTAAAACCAAACTCCAAGCAAAGCGCAATGCTGTTGTAAACAGCCCTAAGCTCGGCTCTAGTATTCGACCTGATGTTGTATCCCATCGAGAAAGCGAAACAGAACTCCTCATCGTCACGCCTGCATATGCCGTCTCCGCCCAATTTCCCTGGATTATCCAAGCCAGAACTGTCTACGTTAAGCTTAACATACCCTCAGTTAGGCCTAGTCCACTTAATGATTTTTGGGATGAAGGAGGAAGGTGAGGGAGCCTGAAAGTCGAGCCTTTCAACCCACGGAAGAAGCTGGTGGGAGGAGCCCTTAGTCGAGTAAACTAGCACTCACAGCCACCACTTTACCTTGGCGATCACCGAAGCTGCAAGCGGCTACACGGCCTCGAATCTAGCCGCATTCCTAGCCTGCCATAGCTCCCATAAAATCAGGCAAGGAGTTAGGCCGTGAAGGATAGGGACATGCAATGAAGATGAGGACAGGAGCCACCATTTCATCACACAATCAATAACAGAAGAGAACGATGATTGATCCATGCCGAAGATAGAAGAGAAGGCTCCCCAAATCCTAGAGGCCAGATTGCTCGAGAGGAAAACATGTTGTAAGGATTCAATCGAAGGCCTATATCCTTGGTCAACAAGGAAGCAGGAGCACATCGAGGTGAGCTGGATGCCTCTGCCCTTGATCAGCTCATCCACGGGCACAACGACGTGAATCAGCCTCCAGACGAAGAGATATCTTGGGAGGCAACTTGCGGTGCCAGACCCATCTAGCCCACCCAGCAAGTGGAGAACAACCTCTGGAGATGGTCTACGCTGATCTAATTGAGAAAATCCCGAATGGTTGTAGCGGCCAGAAAGTAGTTGTTGGATCATTTGAAAGACAAAAACCACCCAAAAAATCAGATCAATAAGCTCCTGGGGAAGGAAGTTGAAAACAAAGGAGGGAGGGAGTGGTCTGTCGGGGCTAAGGAAGTTTTTAATCTGCAATCTGTAAGTTCTGATAGAATTGGCTGCAAAGCAAGGTTAGCGAGAGGGCTGAGACCTGTCCAGTTGATTGACCATAAGTTGTCTAGCCCCTGACCCACTGTAGATTGCGCTGACTGGACCAAGAGAGGAAACAGGCCTTGAATACTCTTCCACAAGGGGGAAGGAGCTGAAGAAGAGGTCACAGTTGAAACGTTGGACAGATCAGGGGCATATTTGGCTCTCATTGCAGAGCACCAAAGGCTTGTAGTAGGCCTGAATTTGGCTACCTAAGCCATCTTGAGGCAAAGGGCCTTCATCACGTCTTTCAACTTTTTGAAGCTGACCTCGCCTTCAGCCTTAGGTCTGGATAGATCATCCCAACTTTTCCAGTGAAGCTTCCACTTCCCATCGGCCCACCCCTAGAAAAACTCAACAAACTTCTTGTCCAGTTCTTTCAGAATTGACTTTGGCACCATGGTAGCTGTCATGTCATGGATGGGATTGTTTCCCAAGACATGTTGGACCAGGACCCCTCTCCCAGCTTGAGAGAGGCATCGAGCTTTCCACCCAGCAATATGGGCTTCTACTTTCTCCAAAAGAGGCCTAAATGGAGCACATTTGATTCTTCCAACAATTAAAGGGACCCCCAGATAAACAAGGCAAACCATTGACTGTGTAATATCCAGCAACCGCTCGATTGCCCTGGCCCTGACAGGAGGCATCATGTCCGAGCAGAAAAGGGAGGATTTACTCTTATTTATCTTTTGGCCCAAGGCTTCTTGATAGGAAGAAAGGAACCAGTTCATCTCTAGAATGGATCTCGCCCCGCCATTCAGGAATAGGATGGTATCGTCAACATATAGAAGGTGGGAAATCCGCGTGTAGCCTTGTCGAACTTTATATGGAGAGCAGCGCCTGCTGTCCATTAGCTGATGAATCCCTCTACTCAGCATGTCTAACGCTAGAACGAATAGATTAGGAGATAATAGGTTGCCTTGCCGTAATCCCCTAGAAGATTGAAAGAAACCAGCCGCCACGCCATTGATCAAAATGGAGAACCAACAATTGTTCCAGCATTTCTACAGTAAATCAATCCAGGTGTCGCAGAATCCGAATGAGGACAAGACTTTTTTGAGGAACTCTTATTCTATCTTATCATACGCCTTCTCCATATCAAGGTTTACCACAACATTCCCACCCCGAATTTTCCTGTTGATCTCTCTTATGGACTCCTAGGCCAACACTATACTCTTAGCGATGTTCCAGCAGCCTTTGATAAAGGCCCCTTGTTCTGCAGAAATTAGCTTAGGCAACAGAGAGCTCAACCGAGAAGATATGATCTTGGCAAATATCTTATAAATGCAATTACACAGGCTAATCGGCCTGAAGTCTGAGAGTTTCTTCGGGTCAGGGGCTTTGGGGATAAGGCAAATGGAAGATGTGGTGAATGCTCCCTGTCCAAGAAGAAAAGGGAGGATTTACTATTATTTATCTTTTGGCCCAAGGCTTCTTGATAGGAAGAGAGGAACCGGTTCATCTCTAGAATGGATCTCGCCCCACCATTCAGGAATAGGATGGTATCATCAGCATATAGAAGGTGGGAAATCCACGTGTAGCCTTACCGAACTTTTTATGGAGAGCAACGCCCGCTGTCCGTCAGCTGATGAATCCCCCCACTTAGCACGTACGTCTGACGCCAGAACGGATAGACTAGGAAATAATAGGTTGCCTTGCCGTAATCCCCTAGAAGACTGAAAGAAACCAGCCGCCACGCCATTGATCAAAACGGAGAACCAGCAATTGTTTCAGCATTTCTACACTAAATCATTCCAGGTGTCGCAGAATCCGAATGAGGACAAGACTTTTTTGAGGAACTCTTATTCTATCCTATCATACACCTTCTCCATATCAAGCTTTACCACAACATTCCCACCCCGAATTTTCCTGTTGATCTCTCTTATGGACTCCTAGGCCAACGCTATGCTCTTAGCGATGTTCCGGCGGCCTTTGATAAAGGCCCCTTGTTCTGCAGAAATTAGCTTAGGCAACAGAGAGCTCAACCGAGAAGATATGATCTTGGCAATCTTATAAATGCAATTACACAGGCTAATCGGCCTGAAGTCTGAGAGTTTCTTCGGGTCAGGGGCTTTGAGGATAAGGCGAATGAAAGAAGTGGTGAATGCTCCCTGTTCGAGCAGAAAATGGAGGATTTACTCTTATTTATCTTTTGGCCCAAGGCTTCTTGATAGGAAGAGAGGAACCGGTTCATCTCTAGAATGGATCTTGCCCCACCATTCAGGCATAGGATGGTATCATCAGCATATAGAAGGTGGGAAATCCACATGCGGCCTTACCGAACTTTATATGGAGAGCAGTGCCCGCTGTCCATCAGCTGATGAATCCCTCTACTCAGCACGTCTGACACCAGAACGAATAGACTAGGAGATAATAGGTTGCCTTGCAGTAATCCCCTAGAAGACTGAAAGAAACCAGCTGCCACGCCATTGATCAAAACAGAGAACCAGCAGTTGTTCCAGCATTTCTACACTAAATCAATCCAGGTGTCACAGAATCCGAATGAGGACAAGATTTTTTTGAGGAACTCATATTCTATCCTATCATACGCCTTTTCCATATCAAGCTTTACCACAACATTCCGACCCTAAATTTTTCTGTTGATCTCTCTTATGGACTCCTAGGCCAATGCTATGCTCTTAGCGATGTTCCGGCCTTTGATAAATGCCCCTTGTTCTGCAGAAATTAGCTGAGGCAACGGAGAGCTCAACCGAGAAGATAAGATCTTGGCAAATATCTTATAAATGCAATTACACAGGCTAATCGGCCTGAAGTCTGAGAGTTTCTTCGGGTCCCCCCCCGAAAGAGGCTCTTAGCTGCAAGGTAAATATCCCTACTAATGATGTCCCAGCAGCTGATGTTAAACTCACCTGAAAGCCCATCTGGGCCAGCCGCACCATCAAGAGGTAGGGAGCGCGCAGCTTGCTCTGTTTCTTGGAAGGACGGAAGACTCATCAGGGCGGCATTGTCTTTGGCAGAAACCAGACGAGGAATTGGAGACAGAATGGGTGTCAATGGAAGCAGGAGCGGCTTTGATAGCCTCTGCCTGAATTCCCTGCTGATCCGAAACAACCTGACCCGAGGCTAGCAAGATCTCTTTGATGGTAGATCCGCGCACGTTCCCTTTAACAACCGCATGACAGTATTTAGAGTTTATGTCGCCTTTGTTGAGCCAACTGACCCTGGCCTTTTGTTTTCAATATAATTCTTCTCTCAGATCCGCGCAGGCCAGCTTGTTCTTGGCTGCCAGAAATTCCTGCTGGAGCCTATCAATGGGGCTTGAATTCGCTGCTGCTAATTGGAACCTCTGATCAGCCACTTCTAGCTGACGTTCGGCTTGCTTGACCTTCTCAAAGATGTCACCGAACTCGGTTTTATTCCAAACTTTTACGGCCATCTTCATCTTCTTGAGTTTAAACAAGATGTTGACCATGGGCTAGTGCAAGCCATCTGAATCCCAAGCAGATTTGACAATGTTCAGGAAATTCTCATGTTGAATCCACGTTCTTTGGAACTTGAAGGGCTTCACCACCTGACCAGCTGGCTGCTTGGGAAAACGGAGGAGTGGAATATGATCGGAGGCTGAGCAGGGTAGATGCTCCACCTGGAATTGGGGGAAGAGGTTTACCCATTCCGTGTTAATCAGAAGGCATGATGCAAAAAATGAAGCAGATCCAAATCTTTAGATAGACCACACCATAGAAACAATGGTATTGAATACCCACTATTAAAAACTTCTTAGAGACCTTCAGAATGCTTATTTACCATCCAACCTATTGATAAGGTCATAAAGATTTGAATCAAGTGACCATATAAATATCAAATTGATCCAAAATTTCTATGCCCCACAAGAAGTTTTTAACGTTAAATTACTATTGTTCCCTGTGGTGTGGTTCAGCTAAGATTTGAATCTACTTCATTCTAAGGATCATGCCTTAAAATGAGTTATCTAAAAGGGATGAACAACATGGATGCGACGAAAATGCATCACGGTGGGCACCACAGTAAGGGATCCACCCACCTCCGGAGATTTGGTGATCCATGAACCATTGATATGTGGAGCACTTTGAGCTGTACACGTGCCGAACCGAGTGGAGCTTGGCCCAGCTGGCTCCGCTGGGCCAGTAAGCTACCATTGAAACACTCATGTGGCCATAAAAGTTTTGTATCTGGATAAGTTTTTTGTGTTTTTAGTTTATTTAGTGAAAATGACCTTATAAACACTAAGGTGGAGCCTAGTGAGGTTTCAATGGTAGAAATTTCTTTCCCCACTTTTTCCTCTCGTGTGGGCCCACTTGACTCTTGTAATCTCTTAAAACGGATAGATGGGGTGGATTTATCAAAAACAAACTCACCTAGTTCCCAGCACAGCTTTCACAGGAAATCAGTGTCCCTAACCAGGCCCGTCTCTGGCCACGAACGGACAGTTTTGTGGGTGGGCCCACCATGATGTATCTGTTTATCCATGCCGTCCATTCCTTTTCTCAGATTATTTTAAAGTATGTGCACAAAAATGAGGCAGATCCAACGCTCAAGTGAACTACAGAAAGTAATAAGTTTGTGGTCCACTTGAGCATTGGATCTGCCTCCTTTGTGATCAAACTTTAAAATGCTTTGAGAAAAGAGATGGACGGCATAGATAAACAGATATATCATCGTGGGCCCGCCCACAGAACTGCCCTTCGTGGCTAGAGACAGGCCGGGGTAGGACGCAATCGGCGTCCTCTGTGGCCACCCACTGGGGCCCACATGCTGAAATGGTCAGATGATTGGAACCGTCTGCACTCTCCTTGCTATTATGATTAAATTGTTTTCTGATATTCACACAATTCAGTGATGGTTCAACATTTGATTTCTAAAGTTGAGTGAGAACCACTAAATTTTTTCTTTTCGTTGCTCTGAACTCATCCACTGATGGTAATGGCCCCAGTCATCCATTCAGCCTCAGTTTCCTACGTGGACCCATCATGTGGGCCCCACTGAGCTCCCACACATGCTGAATCCTGAGTTGCCACGGAGGCAAAAGGAACTCATCAACAACTTTGATGGTTCAGATCATCAAGCCACTCAACATGTGGGCCCCAATGAGCCGGGAGACGCGGGATCCTGAGCCACAACATAGGCGAAACGAATGCATTTGATAGGATAAACCAGCCGTTCAATGTATTCTGCAGGACATTTTTGTTGCAGGGAGTGATACAAGCTCGAGCACACTAGAATGGGTCATGTCAGAGTTACTACATAACCCACAAGCCATGGCAACCGCACGATCGGAAATCGCTGAGACCATCGGCACAGAAAAACAAGTGGAAGAATCGGACATCACTGGACTGCCATACTTACAAGCCGTCGTAAAGGAAACCCTACGCCTGCACCCACCGGTTCCACTCCTACTACCACGCAGAGCTGAATCCAGCACCGAAATCTGTGGATTCACCATACCTAAGCACGCTCAAGTGCTCGTCAATGCATGGGCCATCGGCAGGGATGGGGATACTTGGGTGGACCCCACTTCCTTCACCCCCGGTAGGTTCTTAGGTTCTGAGGTTGATTTCAAAGGCCGAGATTTCGAGCTCATACCATTCGGGGCTGGCCGTCGGATCTGTCCTGGATTGCCACTTGCCAATCGGATGGTGCACTTGATGCTGGCTTCACTTCTACATTCGTTTGCATGGAAGCTTCCTGATGGGATGACCCCACAGGAGATGGACATGAGTGATAGGTTCGGCATCACCTTACAAAAGACGGTTCCACTTTGTGCTGTCCCCGTGCAGGGTTGACAGGATATCTCTTTCTACGGCTAACATTACTGTGTTTCTCGTATGATATTGGTGACTTCTCCGCTCTATACATATGTGGTATAAATTTGTATTAATCTAGACCGTCTAAATGGTAGGAGCTACAATTGATTGGGCATATATCGTGGAGGTTACCCTGATCAAACGGTCCTAAACATTCAAGTGCTGTGGACACCCAATGAATGATATAATGGAAAATGTCCAGAGGTTCGAAATTAAAACTGATATCAGATGCTTAAGAATGCCTTATCTTATATTTTAAATTAAACTGAGGATCAAAAAATTGTGATGTATTGTACTTGCAAACTGTGGTGTATGATACGTAGGCACTCATAAATTACTTACATAATGCATAGGTTGCTTATCTTGTATTTTAAATTAAACTTGAGTATCAAAGTGGTGGACACTTAGTCGACGGTTATAAATGAAAAATATCGAGCGGTTTTAGTGATAGCTTATCTTTTCTAGAAGTTCATGTTGGATGCAATTGATACTTTACTTTCAGATCTGATCTGCCTTCCAACATTTCTCTTTGATATTACTTATTGGGAATTGTGAAAACACATGGTAGAATCAGGCAAAATAATCAAAATGGCACAAACAAACCCAATAAGAAATCAATCCGAATTTTA
Organism: Magnolia changhungtana; assembly: GCA_030180095.1. Lineage (NCBI taxonomy): Eukaryota > Viridiplantae > Streptophyta > Magnoliopsida > Magnoliales > Magnoliaceae > Magnolia > Magnolia changhungtana. The sequence goes on from JASAUF010000671.1 coordinate 3,156,846, forward strand.
TGTGGAAAAAATTCATTTGGAAAAAAATCACAATACAAAGCGACAATTAATGTACTATGAAAGCAATATTACAGGAGATGGTAGATCTTACCAATTCTAACAACCCAAGAATCTCCTTTGGAATCCTAGCTATGCCTTTGAACCCATTAGAACAACTTAGAAAGCCCTAAGCTCCTCCTTAATCCTAATTACACATGATATATAAACTACCTAACTAGAATAAGAAACAAATCGCACACTTACGCAAAACTGTGTTCACCTTCGATGTGTACATCAAAGACCAGTCGATGACATTGAAGATCCTTCGATGACATAAAGTAGAAACCTTCAAAGACCAGTCGATGACATTGAAGATCCTTCGATGACATAAAGTAGAAACCTTCAAAACGGTCCAACAATTAACAAGGATTTTTTTTTGAATTTTCTTGATGGGATTGAGCATTTGTCGATGACATCGACATCTGCTTGATGGGATCGAGTGGTTTGCCAATGACATCGATAAACCCTGTTACAGACAGATTTTAGACATTAGATAACAATCCCCACCATGTCTTCAATCTTCATTCTCTATTACTCATTTACCATAACCATCTCTAATTGTCTTCCATCACAAACGTCACTTATCGTACACATTCTAACCTCATTAAGGCTTCCCCAAGCTTAGAGAAGTCGCACAAAAATTGAACTTCTTTATAAAAACCACCTTCGTAAGCTTGTCACCCGAATAAAATGATGATGTACATAATACGTTTAGCACGTGGGTGATAATTAAATAGAGTTCTTTGCCAAATTAATCACGTTTTCATTATCACAATTAACAGGCATGACCTCCTGCTGAAGTCCAAACTAATTTATCGTCCCCCTCAATCAAACTGGCTCCTTGAATGCTTCCATCACTGCCATATACTTAGCTTCGATTATGGAAAGAGCCACCACATACTGAAATTTTGATATCCAATTGATCGCTCCACCCTCTAACACAAATGAGTAATGTCCACTCTAACCACATAATCTGAATCCATATAGCCTACTAACTTGTCTCCCTAATTTTTCAAATGTCAAGATGTAGTCTTGCGTACCTCCAATATATGAAGTAGTCATTTCACTACTTCCAAGTGTCGTCTGTCGAGGCACACATGTATCTGCGAACAACACCCACCGCATGCAAAATATCTAGTCTTGTACAAACTTATCATACATCAAGCTGCCAACTGTACTTGAATAAGGCACACGAGACATAACCGATTTTTTTCATCTGTTTTATGACACTGTCATGAAGAAATTTTAAAATGAGCCACGGGGGGAACGTTAACTGGCTTTGCCTTATCCATCTCATATTTTACCAATACATTAGCAAAGTATTCTTCTTGAGATAACCATAACATGCTCCTCTTCTTATCTCTATGTATGTCAATGTCAAAAATCTTCTTTGCAGCCCACAAATCTTTTATATCAAATATCTCTGATAGTTGAGTCTTTAGTATGTCGATCTTAAACATGTTATGACTGATAATAAGTATGTTATTAATATACAATACCAAGATAATGATATTTCCATCACTTAGCATCTTATAATAGAGCCACTACTAAAAAAATGACCAATGCTTAGGGTCTTTCTCGACGGCTTTTAGCCGTCGGATAGGCTAAGCCATCGACAAAATCAGTACAGATAATAAACAAATATTTCAATATTTCGATTATACTAGCAAAAAAGGTGGAGTATAACGCCCATCGAAATATTTGTGTTTTTATCTCAGCCGTCCATCCATTTTGAAAGCTCATGTCAGAGCATGATCCAAAAACGGAGGTAGATCGAATGCCCAAGTGGACCACACCATATGAAACGATGATATTGAGCGTCTACCATTGGTAAGTGGTGTGTCCCAATCAAAGATTCAATTTGCTTAATTTTTGGGATAATGCAGTAAAATAAATTGTAGAAATGGATGGATGGAGTGGATAAATAACATACATCATGATGGACTCCACGAGGCCCTGTTTGGACCGTCCATCACTGGTTCCGCCTCCGCATTTCGTTAGTGGATTAGCCGGTGAATCGCACAAAGTGCGGTGGTGACGTCACTAATTTGTGTGGGTCCCATCCTGAGGCATGAGTTATATCCAAACTGTTGGTTCACTTGGTGATTTAGTCATAAGGCTTTAGCTGAAAAATAAGATAGATCCAGAAATCAAATGGACCACACTGTAAAAAGCAGTGGGGGATTGAACGCTTGCCATTGAAACCCTTTCGGGGTCCCAAAATTTTTGGATCAATATGATATTTGTTTTTTTCACTTCATCGAGGTCCGTACGACCTCATGAATAGAATGGATGGAAAGTAAACATTATAGAATGGATGGAAAGTAAACGTTACAGTGGGCCCTAGGAATGTTTTAATGATGAGAATCATTGTCGCCAATGCTATTTGTGGTGTGGTCCACTTGATTCCGAAATTACTTATTTTCGGGATCAAGATATAAAATGTTCTCACCAAATGGATGAACGGTGTAGATATGATAAATACATCATTGTGGGCCATGTAACTTTGATCTCCTTTGAACCGTTCGTAAACTCGGAACTATAAGAGCGTCAACGAGGAAACGGACGGACGCGGATTTCCTGCAAAAGGCTTTGGCAAGGATGCTGGGTGAGGCCCACCTAGATATTTGTGAGAAATCTACCCCGTCCATCCATTTTGAGATCTCATTTTAGTATAAGCAACTGAAAATTAGATATATCCAAAGCTCAAGTGGGTCACACGATGAGTAAATTTGGAAAAAGAAATTCATAAAGTTGAAACCTTTCTGAGCTCCAATTGATGTTTATATTCCATGAAACCATTTATCAGGTAATTACAAATGTTGTGAAGTGAAAATATCAAAAAATTGCCTGACGCAAAAATTTTACGGCCACAAGAATGTTTCAACTATTCACATTGAAACCTCATTTTTTCTTCTCACGTGACCTATTTAAGTTTTGTATACATATCATTTTTTTGTTACATGTCTAAAGTGAGCTATCAAAACCGATGAACGGATTGGATTTATCAAAAAAATCTTTTTGGGCTCCACCAAACTCCTTGCGCATTAGCAGTAAATCGGCGTCCGTAACTGACGGGTCACTATCCCTGCCACTTGGCAATGGCTAGCAGTCGGTGCTCTGTGGACCCTAACATGATGTATGTGTCTCATTCATGCCGTCCATTCATTGTTCCAGATAATTTTATACAATGAACCTAAAACTGAGATAGATCAAAATCTCAAGTGGGCCACACAGTGTTAATTGAACTGTCACCATTAAAAACTTCTTGGGGCTATAAAAGTGTTGGATCAAGTTGTATTTGTTTTTTACCATTATCCACGTCGTTAATGACTTAACCTGTGCCTACATCAAGGTTCGATTGACCTAATCTACTGGTTGTATGTGAAATAAACATTATATAGGCCCTAGGAGGTTTTTAATGGTAAACGTTCAATCATTACTATTTAACAATGGTGCGGTCCACTCGAGATTTTTACATACTTTATTAAATTTATGTATAAAAATAGATGGACGATGTGGATAAAACACATAGATCATGGTGGGGCCCACATAGCACCGACCACTAGCCACATGGCTAGTGGCAGCGTCACTAACCAAACAGCGTCCGATTTCACACACTGTACCGACCCTCTCCCCTCTCTCTCTCTCTCTCTCTCTCTCTCTCTCCAACAGCCCCGACTACAGAGATATCTCTTAGCCCGGGGTCACAAGCAATCCGCTCTCATTTCAGTTCACTGGTACAGAGATATCTCTTCGACTCTCTCTCACTCTTACCGAAATAAGCGAGAGAGGAAGACGATTGTCTTCACGGTCCTTTTTGCCCTAATATCATTTCTCGATTTCTCTTAAAAATGCTTGCGGTTTCTTCTTTTGTTCGTGTTTGCAGGCAATTTTTCTCTCGTTTTGATGTTTTCTGTTCAAAACCCCTTTGGAAATCGTGATTTCTCGCATCTTGTGCTTTCAACAGCTTCTAGCTACAAATGTTACTTGAATCTTGTTTGGTTTTGAGGTGGGAAGATGATTTTTTTTTTTTTTCCTTTTGAGGTTGCTAGTTGGAATCCCTTTTCGGAAATTGCTTTTCCCTGTGTTCTATGTGGGAAGATGTTGTTGATGCATATAAAATGTGGGTGATGATCGATGCCCGCCAGTTGTTTGATGAAATGCCTGAAAGGAACTTAGTTTCTTGGAACACCATTACAGGAGGGATGGTTTGAGTTATTTCATCTGATTTATGTCATTTTCTTTGGTTCTGAGTAGTTGTAATTCTCCATATCTAATTTACAAGTTGGCTGAGTTTCTAAGCCTGGTTTATCCAGTGCAAACCGAATCAAGTAACTGAATTTTGTTCTTGCTAAGATAATTTGCTGCAATAAGCATATTTCTTATTTGCTAACTGAAGTTTTGTTGCAGTTATTTAGTGTATTTTTAATAATGCTCTTATTAAAGTCTATTTAGTCAACCTAATATACTTTGTTCAAATGAATGTGAACTTTTTGAACTCCATACCTTCCCTCATATTAAAAATCACTCTATTGCACTTAAACGAAAACCTGAAACCAGAATATAGGCCACTATATATATATATATATATATATATAAGCTGACATTAGAGCTGTAGTTGTGTAGTATAAATACTAATTGCAAGTGGATCACTAGTCATGTCTTGCAGCTGAATGATAGTTACACAGTTTGTATCAAACAAATATAAGGATCTCATTGTTGCTTCTGGAATGAATCCATACAATCGAGTAGGCTACTTTGGGTCACTTCTGAATTGTTTGGAAAGAACTCATTCAATTGAGTTGAATCTCATTGCCTGCTCCTGATTCTTTGCTTTTCTTGTGGTTGCGGTTTTTTATTGGCAGTAATTGGAAGTGTGTAAGTATACTTCAGAAATTATGTCATATTTTCTGTTTGCTTTTGTTGGCTTTTGTTGCTCAAGTTTTTTTTTTTTTTTTTTCCCGGTTTGTTTTTTTTTGTTTTTTGTTTTTTTTTTGTTCACCTTAAATTCATTATCATTATCTACATGTCAGCAATTAGTCATGTTGCATGCAGATTGCTTCTTTTTTGTTTTGACATGTGTAATGGAGAATTTGAGGACTACATGTAATAGGCCATCAATGGAAATGCTTATGTTTGGATACCAAATTGCTGTATCTTTTTAATTGTGGAACTTATCGATCAATACTGAACTCCTTATATATGTTGTGGAGCCTAAAAAATACTGCAAGAAGATTATTTCACATTATAGGACCAATCTCCACAGAAGAACACCCTTCCTTCAGAAACTTGAAGAATGTATTAGTGTAACGTGTACTTGTACAAATTTGTTTCTGGAAGGTGTTAGTGAAGCATATGATCAAGAGAAAATTGTTCTATGCAAGGCCACAATTCTATTTTTGCAGTCTCTCTCTCTCTCTCTCTCTCTCTCTCTCTCTCTCTCTCTCTCTCTCCATCCTATAATATTCTAGAAGCTTCATTAAACGTTATTTATTTGGTTAAAGATGCATATGTTATTGCATATGGCAGGTGATCTATGGTGATACCGACTCAATTATGATCTATAGTGGACTTGATATCACCAAAGCCAAAGCAATTGCAGGAAAGGTCATTCAAGAGGTGAGGCTCATGTTTCAACTAAAAGTTAGTTTTGAGCAAAATATATGTTGCTAATCAACAACTAAGAAGACAATGGTTGAAAGTTTTGTAGCACTGTGGTTACTGTATTCTTATTGGAGATGACATTTGCACCAGATATTGATCCTGCACAATGCAGACACGCTATGATTATCAGAAGTGAAGGATTGTATTATAAAAAACACAGTGTAAAGTCTCAAGAAAAAGAAATATGCAGCTGTCAAAGTGCATTTTAAAGACAGAACCATATGAGAGGTCTGAGTCAAATACTTTACCTCTTGTGATTCTGGAAGTGGATCTTCTTTTCTGTCCTAGGGTATTGACTTGTGGCCTTTACATGCATGCAGGTCATTGAATGTAACGGTCTTGACATGGTCTGTCGTGATTGGAGTTTGCTATCTAAAGAACTCGGTGATTTTTATCTCAGTCAAATACTATCTGTAGGGTATGCATTTAAATATTTCTAGGCACTACAGATTCCTTGTTTCATGAATTTACTTGCATCTATTTATGATTTATGCAGTTGCAAATCATGTGAAGATATTGTGGAGTCGATACATAGCTCTCTTATGAAGGTAAGCTATCATATCATACATGCATTACAGACAAATTGTCTGGTCTGCTCAATAGATTTTAACTATCACCGGACATGTGATGGATGCAGGTTGTACTGATGTCATTTTAGCTATCATATCATACATGCATTCCAGACAAATCCCTCCCGAAGGCTACTATTTTTTGACAGAAGATTATTTGGAACTGAACATCTTCTGTCACCTTCTTCCTTATCAGAAAGCACCTGCATTGCATCAATCAGTTCAGATGAGTACTTCAGTGGCCCTGTTGTGTGATCTGAAAACTGGAAATACGACTGAAAGTGTCCCAAACATGTTGATTGCAGGTTCAATGTCTTTGCATCTTAGGGATCACATCAGATGGTTATACAACCACCACCTTCAGTTATATACCCTGCCTCCTACAAACATATGTAGAAGTGTAACCACCCACGTATGAAGTTCTAATGTGTTTGTTTGACATGAAATGGAGATGGTGCATATAGATGGGTGCTTGAAAGTAGACTTTTTCTATATGGGTTGTTGTAGACGTTGAGGTCTTGAGCTAGCTTATTTTGTCTGTTTGCTCCCTCATCTTGTAATCATGGTTTGGATTCTCACTTCTTTACGTTGGCTGCAGATCCGCAGCAGTTTAGAAGAACATTTTGGTACCTGCGGGGAGATCACAAAGATTTCAACTCTGAAAGATTATGACACCGGTGCTTCCAAGGGGTCTGTAGTCTGTAGATCTTTCTTTTCTAGTCTTAGTATCTGTTGCTCCCTTCATTCTTTTCTTTTTGACAATTGTGACATATGTACGTTGTTCTTACGTTTCAAAAAGAAAAAATCTTGTCCTTGCAATATTGCTTTGAGCTATGATATCTGTTGAGAGAAGCTCTTGTGATTTGTGGCAAGAGGTCTTGTGAAAAAGCTATTGTTTTGCTAAATGTGTGTTGAGATATGCTCGTGTTTTTGTTGTTTGTTAGGTGGCCTTTGCCTCACCTTTGTTTGCAAGTCAGCTTGGATGTTTCAAGACGAAGGAAGTAAGGATTGACTTTTTGGCTGGAGCTGGCCTTCAGGTAAAGGGGAAGAGGTAAGTACCCAGATCTCCCCTATTATTTTTAGATAATCAAAATCTCATTGCGATCTTCAAAATGATAATGCTCCTGCGACCTTCTATTTCATCTACTAAATTGTGGCTAGAATGTCAAATCCATTATTGGATACTCGGTTTAAATATGGATTGGTCACTCTCCTCTCTTCCTCGCAATAACAGTGGTTGGATGATGCTTTCAAATGGTTTCTTCATGCTTGTCAGGCTACGTAACAAAGCTCACTTGACAGAAAAGTTTGTTGTGTTGAACATGTCATACGTAAGTTGCAAATGTGTAGTTGGGCCCTGACCCATCTGAGATAGCAAAGTCAACGTTATGTTTGGGTTTAGCCCAGAAGCCGAACTACGACTTCTAGTTGTAGATCAAAATTTTCATCTTTTAAATATTCAGTCCTAAAAAATCAGCGTTTAACAGCTAGGTTTGCTAGTTCCCATGCACCTTTGCAGACAGATGGACCTACCAGGAAATGTGGACTTTCGATGTGTATTAGGTGAGATCTATAGTTTTGATATATGACCAAAACTTTCTCTGTGCCTGCATATCAAGCGTTTTATTTGTTGTATTTGATTATTGTAGTTTATTGATTTGATTTTATCTTTCCTCTCAACTCTTATAATTGATTTTTTTTTTTTTTTTAAGAGAATCCATATCTTATTTTAGGTAATTCATTGATTTATTGAGGTTTGTTGGCTGGTTTCGAAGCTTCGAATTCAACTATAGTAATCATTTCAGGTAGTTTAATCCAAACTAGCCAAAGTTTATTTCTTGATCCAACTTTGGTTTATATATTATATTACTTTGAATGTAATCATTATCTTTACTAAGAAGTTGAGAATTAGCTTCTTTTTTTTTTTTTTTTTAGGTGAGAATTAGCTTATAATTTGAAATATTTACCTCATATGATTTGTAAGAATTGTGATATATATTTTTGGTTTGCAGTTGTCATGATCCGTCACGAGTATCATATATTTGGGATTTGGATCGTAGATTTGATTTTGATTTCCTTTCTTTTGTATGGACTGACCTTATCAAATAGGTTGGTTGGTTGAGGGCTTTTGAGAAATGGCTATTAAGTTAGTTTTGGATGTGTGCATTGACGAGGCAATCAATTTTCATTATTATTAAAAAAATTTTATTATTTAATGAGAAATGCCGACGGCTTTTAGCCGTCGGAGAATGCTTTTTAGTCGACGGGTCTAGCTGCAGTGCTGACGGTTTTAGCCGTCCAAAACGCCGATGGCTTTCTCCGTCACCTTCAGCCGTCGGAAACATTGACGGTTTAAATCTGTCGGCGAGCAACGCCCACGCCCCCTTTTCCGACGGCCCGTCCGACGGAGGTCAATGCTGACGGTTTTTAGCCGTCGGTGTTGCCCTATTTTTTTGGTAGTACGACACAATGATCATTGTCACTCTTGGCAGACCTTTAACTGACTATAAAAGAATTAAATTTCTTGTACCACTGCTTATGCGACTGTTTCAAGTAGTATAATGACCTCTTTAACCTGCAAACATAGTTCTCTGCCTTTTGTATTTTGAAACATTGTAGTTGCATCAAGTTAAATCTGCTCTTCTAATTCCCCTTGAAGGATCATATCCATTTATTCCAACTTGAGATTATATTGGGTAACTAGCGGTAATACAAATATAATAGATACTTGCTTCACTGCATGTACAAATATCTTAGTGAAGTCAACACATTCTCTCTGAGCGTATCTCTTCGCTACTAGGCTTGTCTTATACCTATCATGTTTTTTCTCAAAGATCCACTTGCACCTAATTGCTTTATGATCGACGGGAGGCTCCATCAGCTCCCATATCTCATTTTTATATAATGAGTTCATCTTATCATGCATCGCCAATTTTCACTTTTTAGCATTTACATCGTCAAGAGTCTCCTGAAAAGTAGACGGATCCCCCACATTCATGATGAGGGCAAATGCAATATTTGAGTCATCCATGTATCTCGCAAGTAACCTATGATTATTTGGCGGATTCTTTCTCACAAGTGGTTACTCCACCTGCTCCCGTACCTTTGTCTACGTGTCAATATTAACATGTCTCATATCTATCTATCAGAACGTCTACAACTGACTTTTCATCCTCCTTGTGTTCATCCTCATGGAATAAGGATCTGATGTCATGACTAAGGATGATTTTCCATATGACCTGATCATATAATTTGTATTATTTCACACCATTTTCATAGCCAACAAAGACTTAATTTTTAGTCATTTGATCCATCTTATCTCTCTCAACAAATGATTCATGAGAGTAAGCATCACAACAACGACAGACAATGCACATTACTTCCCTTGAGCTACAGGAGGAGACTACTGAAAGAGGATCATCTATAGAAGATCTCATGTCGATACAACTCCTCGATTCCCACCTGATCTGCACTGTCCAGGTCGGGTCGTTGCTCGAGCCAGATCAACAGGCTGAAATATTCGACCTGTTGAGACAACATGCTGACGTCTTTGCTTGGTCCTACCAAGATATGCCCGACATAGTCCCGAAAATTATGGTGCATCAACTAAATGTGGACCTCGACCATAAACCAGTAAGGCAGAAGCGACGAGCGTTCGACCTTGAAATGTATGCATCCATCAACGAGGAAGTTGACAAACTTCTCGAGGCCGGGTTCATCAAGGAGATTCCTCTTCTATCCTTAGGTATTTCTGAATTTGTTCCTGTATATAGTCCTCGGTCATGTACATTAATTTCTTCCTATAGTATTTCCACATCAGAGGAAGTTTGCAATAATAGCCCCAACTTAGAAAGATTCAAGAAGGTCTATCTTTAAGGCCTTTAATTTGTTTACTATTAACTGCAACTCTTGTGTTTACGGTAGTAGTGGTTTATAATCTATCATGGCGAATTTGAAGTACCTGGCTATTAGGAATTTCCTCGTTCCTTCTTCTTTAGCCTTGTATTTGAATTTCAGCGCATTCTAGATATCTTTGGCTAACATCGTGCCTATATACAAGTTATACAGATGGTTGAATTGAGCGTTGAGGATGTGCCCACGACACAACATTTCATCTTCAACGCATTTGTTCCTACCTGTGACTTGTTCGACGGTGTTGTTTTATGTGGCTTCAAGTAGTGGCTGCAGGTTAAGAACTAGGACGTAGTAGATCCTTAGTGTCATCAGAAGAATTTCGAACTTGTCCTAGCATCCGGTGAAGTTGATGTCATCAAACTAGTCGATTCAGATAAATTCTTGATTCATTAGCTATATTGATGCAATGTTTTCAGTATTCATGTTTTAAATAACTCTTTAAGATGGTTAGAAAATATTTCAAAATGATAATTTAGATATAAAGAGAGAGAGAGAGAGAGAGAGAGAGAGAGAAAGAGAGAGAGAGAATTAATTCAATCAAGCTGAAGCACATATTGGATACGCTGTCCTTAAAGAGTTATTTGCCCCCTCTTATTTAAGATTGTTGACGAACTACATGGCAAATCTCTTACAAGATACAACAAGCCTAATAAGTTCTATGTGCAACAATCATGAAGAAACCTCTGTAGAAACTCGTTCAACGCAGTCTTTTTGGCGATTTTGATTTGCAGTGCTAACTTGCTGGGAAAGAGTAGGGAAATGTTTTCATCAAGTTTATAAACTCACCGAGTCAGGGTTCTAATTTAACTCATTGAGTTAGATGTTAAGTTAACTCACTGAGTCATATGCTAAGTTGTCTCACTGAGTCATGCGTTAAACCACATGGTGAAATGAGTTCAAAGCTGGAGAAAAGAGGAGACATGTTTACTTCTGTTGCTGATGAAATGATCACAATAAGCATTGCTTCTATAGTGTAAGAGTCGTATCCTTGTGAGGCTGATGGTACACTTTGTTTCGCATACTGGCGTGTCCCGGACGAATCAGATCAACGAGCTTTGACCGCGACCCTATTTTAGTACCATAACGACCCAAGACTTCTATACTGGCAACCACGCCGGCATTGCAATTCCAAAGCCACACGGCACACCTTGTTGTGATATATGAATTAAAAGATGTGGACCCGATCGTAGGCCACACACATCCCAACGTTTGGCACGTATCCGAGACGCACACATATTTTATGGACCCATCCTACCTACTTTTGCAAAAAGGCTAAGCCATAAAAAGTTTCCTAACTCCCAAGCTTCATCATTACCTACCCATGCTACCCTACCCTAAAGTCAAGAAACCCCTCCCATCACCTTCCTTTCAATCCCCAATGCCTAGCTATTCCCAAAAAGAAATAAAAACCCTACCATCCCCACCCTCTCTCTCCCCCTCTCTCCATATCTATTATCTCTCTCCCTCTCTCATTCCCTACACACGTATGGAGAGGAACCTCCATTGTTTTTTTTTTTTTTTTTCTTTCTTTCTTTCTTTCTTTCTTTTTTAAAGAAAAGAAAAAAAGAAAAAAAGAGAGCAAGAGAGGAGGGAGAAGATGGGAGCTTGGATTAATGGTGGACTCTTCCTTTGGTGAGTATAAGGGTGGAGAAACCCCTTTTAATTTTCTTTACTTCCTTTCATTTTTGTGGGCCCACAAGACCCACCATGGTTTGTATCAACCATCTAATATATATATATATATATATATATATATATATATATATATATATATATATATATATATATATATATATATATATGCTTGTACATAGGGTCTTGGGGTCGTGAACACTCTAATGACGTCCAACAAGGAATAGTTAGATGGATTCAAATATTACAGTGGGTCTTGTGGGCCCACAAAAATCAAAGGAACTAAAGAAAATTAAAAGGGGTTTTCTCCACCCTTGCACTAACCAAAGGAAGAGTCCACCATTAATCCAAGCTCCCATCTTCTCCCTCCTCTCTTGCTCTCCTTTTTTTTTTTTTCTTTTTCTTTTTCTTTTTCTTTTCTTCTAAAAAAAAAACAATGGAGGTCCCTCTCCATACGTGTGTACGGAATGAGAGAGGGAGAGAGATGGTTAGAGAGGGAGAGATAGGGTAGGGATGGTAGGGTTTTTATTTCTTTTTTGGAATAACTAGCATTGGGGATTGAAAAGAGTGAGATGGGAGGGGTTTATTGGCTTTAGGATAGGGTAGCATGGGTAGGCAATGATGAAGCTTAGGAGTTAGGAAACTTTTTATGGCTTAACCTTTTTGCAAAAGTAGGTAGGATGGGTCTATAAAATATGTGTGCATCTCGGATACGTGCCAAACGTTGGGATGTGTGCGGCCTACGATCGGGTGCTGCGTACATTCGGGTCCACATCTTCTAATTCATATATCACACATCTTCTAATTCATATATCACAACAACGTGTGTCACACGGCTTTGGAATCGCAGCGCTCGTGCGGTCACCAGTGTATAAGTCTTGGGTCGTTGTGGTACTAAAACAGGGCTGCGGTCAAAGCTCATCGATCTGATCCGTCCGAGACAAGCCAGTTTCCGAAACAAAGCGTACCTCAGCCTCGCGAGGATACGCGTCTTACAACTCTACCCTACTAATGAAAAATTTCATCCTCAAAATTTCTCCCCAACCAAACCTGACATAAGGCACTCTTGCCAGGGTGCTATATTAAAAGTTCTCAAATGGAAATGCTAATTTAAACTAAGTTGCAACGGAAACCTAGGGTGTGTTTCTAAATTTCTAAGAATGGGATTCTAATCATTCTAAGTTCACAATAATCACACAGTGAAGTATATCTAATCTAAGACCATTAACAGACATATGATGTTGTTCGTAGATATTCCTAAGTTATGCTCTGATACTAACAACTGTCACGCCCTAAACTCGGGAACCGGGCTTACAAAATTTTCGGTTGCCAAATCTGGTGCTGACAGACTCCGTATGTAGTACCCCATTTTCGGCTCCCGACTCCCATGCACCAGGTTCCGATCCTGGGATCTTACAAGAAAGATTTTCAAGGAAAGAAAAATAAAAATAACGAGGTGATTGCATGATGAGAGAGACGTCTATCCCCTTTTATGGCAAAGGAATGTGGGACCAACCATGGTCCACCATGATATGCATGTTTAATCCATGCTGTCCTTCTACCTTGCCATATCATTTTAAGTCTTGAGTAAAAATGATGGAAATTCAGATCTCAAGTGGACCTCACCCCATGAAACAACAAGGTAGTGACATCCACCATTGAAACCTTACTAGGGCCCACCCTGCCGTTTTGTTTCCATTCAACCTGTGTCATAGGACACAAAGGTCTGGTAGAAGGGAAATCACAAATATTAGCACGATCCAAAACTTCCTGTGGCCACGATCACCACGTTGTGTTTGCATGCAGTCCAGCTATGGCCAAGCTCGTGGGGCCCACATTGATGTATTTGTCAGATCCAGACCATCCATATATTTTTTTCCAGTTTATTTTAAGCCTTGGGGCACCAAAAAAAGTGATGGGAAGATCCCGACTCAGGTGATCCACACCATAGGGAACAGACAATGAAGTCTACCATTGCAAACTTTCTAGGGTACGTGAACTATTTTATACCCACAGAGTAAATCCATTGTTTTTAGTCCATTCTGGAGTGGGTCTACTGATCAGTGGGGCCCGCTTAATGTGGTGAGAAATCCACATGGTTCATTCACCTTTCTAGCCTCGTCAAATGAAGCAGACCCAGTCTATGTGGCTTCACGTTAGTAATAGTGGTGGTGGATCCCCTATCGTTGAAAACTTCCTCCACTCACCCTGCTGATGTATGTCACACGGATCTGGTGTGAAGGGTATATCCAAATACCACCTTGCTGCAAAGCTTTTGTGGGCCACACCACTCTGTCTGGTGGGTGACAAAAATATCTACCGTGGGACCCCACTCCCCCCACACGAGATGTTTGTGTTGTGAGCCCACTACCTCATGGGACCTACTCCATGAACATTAGCCCGAAAAGAAGGTGGATCCAAATCCCAAGCGGACCACATGAGGAAACATTGGAGATTGAATGTCCACCGTTGAAACCAGTTTGGGGTTGGGGCCACATTGCACGTGTCAGGGACCCCACCTTAAGGTGCCTTTGCCACCCAACCTACACATAGGGTCATTCAGACCTGGTTGAAATGAAAACACGAATACCAGCTTGGGCTGATTTGGTGAACCCACCTCATCATGAGGCCTGATGTGATGTATGTATCTTATCCACGTTGTTCCTAGTGGGCCTACAATGATCTAGTGAGAATCCTCACTGTGCATCTCTTTTCTATTGTTTTGTGTGGACCTATAGATCATTGGGGCCCACTTGAAGCATGCATGAAATCCACACCGTACCGTCACTTCTCCACCCCATTCTCCATAGGCAGTTTCAAGCTTAGCTAGACCGCACTTTAGGAAATGATTTTGATTAGGCACCTTCTGTTGAAATCTTATCAGGCCCGGTAACCTGACGCAGGTCCCACCAAGTTCCATCGTGGTGAATTTATTTTATCCAGGCCACCCAATATGATCCATGTGTTTTATCCTCGATGCTGGCCAGGGGTCCCACCTGTTGGCGCGCCTTTTTTGTCCAACGGGTGTGACCCGATGTGGTGACTCACTTTGATTTATTGTTGTACATGCATGCCGTCGATAATTTTTAGCAACTCGTGTTAGACCGCTGGCCCAAAAATAGTGCCAATCGGACATTTAAGTGGATTGTACCATGTGTAACTAGTGGGGTATATGGACGCCCACTCTCACCGCCTTCCCTTGGGCCCACTGATACTTTTGGGTCCTCCAAGATGCATGTTTAATATAGCCTTCTGGCCCATCCATTTGTTTTACCGTATTGTTTTAGGGCTGTGAGCCCATATTTGGGGCAGAGTTGTGGGACACCCTTCATATAGAAATAGGTATGATGATGATCATTGTTCAATCTTTTCCAGGGCCTACCTCGATTCATGTATTAGGCCCACACCGCACGCCCGTCTTCTGGTATGTATTATGGCCACGCCTTGGGCCTACCTTTCGTATGTATGGTGATCACTTGTAGCCTAACTTGATGTGTATATGCCACCCTACCGTGGGGCCTATCTGGATGCATGGTTGTACCTGCGTCATGAGGTCCGCCTTGATGTATGTGATATAGGCACCCCATTCTATCAAGGGTCTCATGCTAGGAGTGTCCCACACTTTGTTTGTGTTTGAGCCCGCTTAGGCCCATTAGGGATAGATTCGAGTGGATCCCACCTAGTCATATCCATATTAGATTTGTGGAGCCCATATTGATTTTATTTGCAATCCAACTTAATCACGGGTCCTCTTTAATGAATAAATGATGCTCACACCATGGGTTGCATAGTTGTTCATGTTGTGGTTGCCTATTATGCCTGCCCGGATTTATATGTGATGGTCGTACCATGGGCCAATCCTGTGGTTTGTGTTGTGTTTCCACCATTGAATTATCATTTGGGTTCCACACATTGCATGTATTGAGCCCATCGTAGGCCTGTGTTTGGTTGGTTGCGGGTTGCCCTCATGAGCCTTGTTTATGGATAGTTGTAGGGCCCACTTTGATGACCATTTTGGGCCCACCATGATTGTTTGTGGATCCTACAATTTATTACCCCATTGGATGCCGATAGTAGTATGTTTTGGCCTCTTAAGTACAAGCTTGCTAAGTGGGCCCATTAGCTTGAAAGACCACTTAAGTATAGCCCTATGGGCGTCAATAAACTTGGTTTCCAAGTACGTTCCACCTGTTATGAATGATAAATTTTCATATGGTGCGATATTTTATATGCGTGTTGGTACAATACTTCCTTGATAATTTATTTAGTACCTTAGTGATTTATGTGATATTTGCACTCATGATTGCTATAACATTTCCTTTATGTTAATATGATGCTTTCTTTATATTGATGCGACGCTATTTTATGTTAGATATAGCATTGCTTTTATATTTAAGTTAACATTGCTTTATATTGATTTAGCCTTGCTCTATGCTTGATATGGTATTACATCACTACAAGAAAAACGGGCAAAGACTACGGCCAAAATCCATAGCAAAAGCCTTTTTGCTATGGATATAATCCGTAGCACGTCCGTCGTAATTGGTGGTGTAGCTAAAGGTCTAGCTACGGACTATATCCGTAGCAATAGAGACCAATAGCTATGGATATTAGCCGTAGCAATAGATACCAATAGCTACGGATTCTATTCGTAGCAATAGGTACCAATAGCTACGAATTCTATCCGTAGCAATAGATACCAATAGCTTCGCATATTATCCATAGCAATAGATACTATAGCTACGGGTATTGTCCGTAGCAATAGATGCCAATAGCTATGGATTCTATCCGTAGCTATAGATACAATAGCTACTGCTACGGATGATATCCGTAGCAATAGATAGCAATAGCTACGGACAAATGCCCTAGCTAAAGCTACGGATTATATTTATAACTATTTTTACCTATTTCCATTGCAAGAACTTGCTGTGATTGATAACTCATCTAAGCTTAATGCTGATAGAAATAGTACATAAAATGCAATCAGAGAAAAAAAATGATGCATTTATTACAATAGCAATAAAATCTACAATGCATCCTACATTCACATTTCTAAATAAATAATACTTCACTTTACTCAACCTATCATAAGAATTACAACTAAGGCGTGCCTTCATGCATTCAATAATGCTCGCGTTTTTACAGAATTTTCTTCCTTCAGATGGTCAATTTCAGCAAACACAAAAGATAGAGCTTCTTCTTTCCTTGAAACAACAGATGTAACTTCTGTGGACTTTGAAACAAGATCACTTTCAAGTTCTGAAACCATTCCCTTGAGAAAATGAATTTCATCCTACACTGACTTCTTTAGCTTGTCAGCTTGTATAAAACAGCAATTGTAGACACAATCAATCAAACATGCCTTTGTACACATCTCAAAAGGAAGAAAGACAAAAAAAAAATAAAAATAAAAATTATATATGAAGAAATAAAAAATGTACCTACAAATCTTCTAAACTATGGCAAAATCCATAGGTTAGGTTATCGGTTACAAGTTTATGTTATAAGTTATAGGTTAAGGTTTAGTTTATAGGTTTTGGTTTAGGTTAAGGTGGTTTAGGTTTAGGTTCTAGGTTTAGGTTAAGGTAGGTTTAGGTTATATGCTGTTATAAGTTATAGATTATAGCTTTAAGGAATTGAGAATAGGTTAAGGTTTAGGTTTAGGTTTAGGAAATCGGGTTCGAGTTCGGGATCGGGTTTAGGTTTGGGTTTTCAAGTTGGGTTTAGGTTTAGGTTAGGGAGTTAAGATTAAGATTAGGTGTAGATAGGTTTAGGGATTTGAGAATACATTTAGGTTTAGGTTTAGTTTATAGGTTTAGGTTATAGGTTTAGGTTTAGGTTTAGGTTTTAGGTTGAGGTTAAGGTTAGGTTATAGGTTATAAGTTTAGGTTATATGTTATAGGTTATGGGTTATAGGTTAAGGTTTAGGTTATAGGTTTTGTTTTAGGTTAAGGTTATAAATTTAGGTTTAGGTTTTAGGTCCTCATGCATTCAATTATGCTCACGTTTTTACAGAATTTTCTTCATTCAGACGGTCAATTTCAGCAAACATAGAAGATAGAGCTTCTTCTTTCCTTGAAACAACAGATGTAACTTCTGTGGACTTTGACACAAGATCACTTTCAAGTTCTGAAACTCTTCCCTTAAGAAAATGAATTTCATCCTCCACTGACTTCTTTAGCTTGTCAGCTTGTATAAAACAGCAATTGTAG
The DNA here is from genome assembly GCA_030180095.1 of Magnolia changhungtana. Lineage (NCBI taxonomy): Eukaryota > Viridiplantae > Streptophyta > Magnoliopsida > Magnoliales > Magnoliaceae > Magnolia > Magnolia changhungtana. Next base: position 3,174,880 of record JASAUF010000671.1, read on the forward strand.
ACACTATCAATCAAGCATGCCTTTGTATACATCTCAAAAGGAAGAAAGATAAAAAAAAATAATAATAATTATTATATATGAAGAAATAAAAATTTACCTATAAATCTTCTAAATTATGGCAAATTCCATAGGTTAGGTTATCAGTTATAAGTTATAGGTTAAGGTTTAGTTTATAGGTTTTGGTTTTGGTTAAGGTTAAGGTTTTAGGTTTAGGTTAAGGTAGGTTTAGGTTATATGTTGTTATAGGTTATAGATTATAGCTTTAAGGAATTAAGAATAGGTTAAGGTTTAGGTTTAGGAAATCGGGTTCAGGTTCGGGATCAGGTTTAGGTTTGGGTTTTCAAGTTCGGGTTTAGTTTAGGTTAGGGAGTTGAGATTAGGATTAGGTGTAGATAGGTTTAGGGATTTGAAAATACATTTAGGTTTAGGTTTAGGTTTTAGTTTATAGGTTTAGGTTATAGGTTTAGGTTTAGGTTTTAGGTTGAGGTTAAGGTTAGGTTATAGGTTATAAGTTTAGGTTATAGGTTATAGGTTATAGGTTATGAGTTATAGGTTTAAGGTTTAGGTAATAGGTTTTGGTTTAGGTTAAGGTTATAGGTTTTGGTTTAGGTTTAGGTTTAGGTTTTAGGTTTTAGGTTTAGGTTTAGGTTTAGGTTTAGGTTTAGGTTATAACTTTAGGTTTAGAAAATCGGGTTTGGGTTTAGGTTTGGGTTTTCAAGTTTAGGTTTAGGTTTAAGTTAGAGAGTTGAGATTAGGATTAGGTGTAGGTTTAGGTTTAGGGATTTGAGAATACATTTAGGTTAAGGTTTAGGAAATTGAGAATAGGTTAAGGTTTAGGTTTAGAAAATCGAGTTCGGGTTCGGGATTGGGTTTAGGTTTGGGTTTTCAAGTTTAGGTTTAGGTTTAGGTTAGGGAGTTGAGATTAGGAGGTGTAGGTTTAGGTTTAGGGATTTGAGAATACATTTAGGTTAAGGTTTAGGTTATAGGTTTGGGTTTAGGTTAAGGTTATAGGTTTTGGTTTAGGTTTAGGTTTAAGTTTTAGGTTTAGGTTATAGATTTAGGAATTGAGAATAGGTTAAGGTTTAGGTTTAGGAAATCGGTTTCGGGATCGAGTTTAGGTTTGGGTTTTCAAGTTTAGGTTTAGGTTTAGGTTGAGAGAGTTGAGATTAGGATTAGGTGTAGGTTTAGGTTTAGGGATTTGAGAATACATTTAGGTTTAGGTTTAGGGAATTGAGAATAGGTTAAGGTTTAGATTTAGGGAAATCGGGTTCGGGTTCGGGATCGGGTTTAGGTTTGGGTTTTCAAGTTTCAAGTTTAGGTTAGGTTAGGTTATGGGTTATAGGTTAAGGTTTAGGTTATAGGTTTTGGTTTAGGTTAAGGTTATAGGTTTTGGTTTAGGTTTAGGTTTAGGTTTAGGTTTTAGGTTTTAGGTTTTAGGTTTAGGTTTAGGTTTAGGTTTAGGTTTAAGTTTTATGTTTAGGTTATAGGTTTAGGTTATAGCTTTAGGAATTGAGAATAGGTTAAGGTTTAGGTTTAGAAAATCGGGTTCGGGTTCGGGATCGGGTTTAGGTTTGGGTTTTCAAGTTTAGGTTTTAGGTTTAGGTTAGGGAGTTGAGATTAGGATTAGGTGTAGGTTTAGGTTTAGGGATTTGAGAATACATTTAGGTTAAGGTTTAGGAATTGAGAATAGGTTAAGGTTTAGGTTTAGGAAATCGAGTTCGAGGTTCGGGATCGGGTTTAGGTTTGGGTTTTCAAGTTTAGGTTTTAGGTTTAGGTTAGGGAGCTAAGATTAGGATTAGGTGTAGGTTTAGGTTTAGGGATTTGAGAATACATTTAGGTTAAGATTTAGGGGAATTGAGAATAGGTTTAGGTTTAGGATTAGGAAATCGGGTTTGGGTTTAGGTTTGTGTTTTTAAGTTTAGGTTTAGGTTTAGGTTAGAGAGTTGAGATTAGGATTAGGTGTAGGTTTAGGTTTAGGGATTTGAGAATACATTTAGGTTAAGGTTTAGGTTTAAGGAATTGAGAATATGTTAAGGTTTAGGTTTATGAAATCGTGTTCGGGTTCAGGATTGGGTTTAGGTTTGGGTTTTCAAGTTTAGGTTTTGGTTTAGGTTAGGGAGTTGAGAATAGGATTAGGTGTGAAGCTTAGGTTTAGGGATTTGAGAATACATTTAGGTTAAGGTTTAGGTTATAGGTTTTGGTTTAGGTTAAGGTTATAGGTTTTGGTTTAAGTTTAGGTTTAAGTTTTAGGTTCAAGTTATAGGTTTAGGGAATTGAGAATAGGTTAAGGTTTAGGTTTAGGAATCGGGTTCGGGTTCGGGTTCGGGATCGGGTTTAGGTTTAGGTTTTTAAGTTTAGGTTTAGGTTTAGGTTATGGAGTTGAGATTAGGATTAGGTGTAGTTTTAGGTTTAGGGATTTGAGAATACATTTAGGTTTAGGTTTAGGGAATTGAGAATAGGTTAAGGTTTAGTAAATCGAATTCGGGTTCGGTATCGGGTTTAGGTTTGGGTTTTCAAGTTTAGGTTTAGGTTTAGGTTAGAGAGTTGAGATTAGGATTAGGTGTAGGTTTAGGTTTAGGGATTTGAGAATACATTTAGGTTAAGGTTTAGGAAATTGAGAATAGGTTTTGGTTTAGGTTAAGGTTATAGGTTTTAATTTATGTTTAGGTTTAAGTTTCCGGTTTAGGTTATAGGTTTAGGTTATAACTTTAGGGAATTGAGAATAGGTTAAGGTTTAGGTTTAGGAAATCGGGTTCGGGTTTGGGATCGGGTTTAGGTTTGGGTTTTCAAGTTTAGGTTTAGGTTTAGGTTAGGGAGTTGAGATTAGGATTAGGTTTAGGGATTTGTGAATACATTTAGGTTTAGGTTTAGGGAATTGAGAATAGGTTAAGGTTTAGGAAATCGGGTTCGGGTTCAGGATCGGGTTTAGGTTTGGGTTTTAGAGTTTAGGTTATAGAGTTTAGGTTTTAGGTTTAGGTTAGGGAGTTGAGATTAGGATTAGGTGTAGGTTTAGGTTTAGGGATTTGAGAATACATTTAGGTTTAGGTTTAGGGAATTGAGAATAGGTTAAGGTTTAGGTTTAGGAAATCGGGTTCGGGTTTGGGATCGAGTTTAGGTTTGGGTTTTCAAGTTTAGGTTTTAGGTTTAGGTTAGGGATTTGAGATTAGGATTATGTGTAGGTTTAGGTTTAGGGATTTGAGAATACATTTAGGTTTAGGTTTAGGGAATTGAGAATAGGTTAAGGTTTAGGTTTAGGGAATCGGGTTCGGGTTCGGGATCGGGTTTAGGTTTGGGTTTTCAAGTTTAGGTTTAGGTTTAGGTTAGGGCATTGAAATTAGGATTAGGTGTAGGTTTAGGTTTAGGGATTTGAGATTACATTTAGGTTAAGGTTTAAGGAATTGAGAATAGGTTAAGGTTTAGGTTTAGGAAATCGGGTTCGGGTTCGGGATCAGGTTTAGGTTTGGGTTTTCAAGTTTATGATTAGGTTTAGGTTAGGGAGTTAAGATTAGGATTAGGTGTAGGTTTAGGTTTAGGGATTTGAGAATAATTTAGGTTAAGGTTTAGGGAATTGAGAATAGGTTAAGGTTTAGGTTTAGGAAATCGGGTTCAAGTTCGAGATCGGGTTTAGGTTTGGGTTTTCAAGTTTAGGTTTAGGTTTAGATTAGGGAGTTAAGATTAAGATTAGGTGTAGGTTTAGGTTTAGAGATTTGAGAATACATTTTGGTTAAGGTTTAAGTTATAGGTTTTGGTTTAGGTTAAGGTTATAGGTTTGGTTTAGGTTTAGGTTTAAGTTTAAGTTTTAGGTTTAGGTTATAAGTAAAGGTTATAGGTTTAGGGAATTGAGAATAGGTTAAGGTTTAGGTTTAGAAATCGGGTTCGGGTTCGAGATCGGAGTTTAGGTTTGGGTTTTCAAGTTTAGGTTTTAGGTTTAGGTTAGGGAGTTGAGATTAGGATTAGGTGTAGGTTTAGGTTTAGGGATTTGAGAATACATTTAGGTTAAGGTTTAGGGAATTGAGAATAGGTTAAGGTTTAGGTTTAGAAAATCGGGTTGGGTTCGGGATCGAGTTTAGGTTTGGGTTTTCAAGTTTAGGTTTAGGTTTAGGTTAGGGAGTTGAGATTAGGATTAGGTGTAGGTTTAGGTTCGAGGATTTGAGAATACATTTAGGTTTAGGTTTAGGGAATTGAGAATAGGTTAAGGTTTAGGTTTAGGAAATCGGGTTCGGGTTCAGGATCGGCTTTAGGTTTGGGTTTTCAAGTTTAGGTTTGGGTTTAGGTTAGAGAGTTAAAATTAGGATTAGGTGTAGGTTTAGGTTTAGGGATTTGAGAATACATTTAGGTTAAAGTTTAGGAATTGAGAATAGGTTAAGGTTTAGGTTTAGGTTTAGGAAATCGGGTCGGGTTCGGGATCGGGTTTAGGCTTTGGGTTTTCAAGTTTAGGTTTAGGTTTAGGTTAGGTTATGGGTTATGGGTTAAGGTTTAGGTTATAGGTTTTGGTTTAGGTTAAGGTTATAGGTTTTGGTTTTAGTTTAGGTTTAGGTTTAGGTTTTAGGTTTTAGGTTTTAGGTTTAGGTTAAGGTGATAGGTTTAGGTTTAGGTTTAGGTTTAGGTTTAAGTTTTAGGTTTAGGTTATAACATTAGGTTATAGCTTTAGGGAATTGAAAATAGGTTAAGGTTTAGGTTTAGGAAATCGGGTTCGGGTTCGGGATCGGGTTTAGGTTTGGGTTTTCAAGTTTAGGTTTTAGGTTTAGGTTAGGGAGTTGAGATTAGGATTAGTGTGTAGGTTTAGGTTTAGGGATTTGAGAATACATTTAGGTTAAGGTTTAGGGAATTGAGAATAGGTTAAGGTTTGGGTTTAGGAAATCGAGTTCGGGTTCTGGATCGGGTTTAGGTTTGGGTTTTCAAGTTTAGGTTTTAGGTTTAGGTTAGGGAGCTGAGATTAGGATTAGATGTAGGTTTAAGGATTTGAGAATACATTTAGGTTAAGATTTAGGGAATTGAGAATAGGTTAAGGTTTAGGTTTAGGAAATCGGGTTCGGGTTTAGGTTTGTGTTTTTAAGTTTAGGTTTAGGTTTAGGTTAGAGAGTTGAGATTAGGATTAGGTGTAGGTTTAGGTTTAGGGATTTGAGAATACATTTAGTTAAGGTTTAGGTTTAAGGAATTGAGAATAGGTTAAGGTTTAGGTTTATGAAATCGGGTTCGGGTTCAGGATTGGGTTTAGGTTTGGGTTTTCAAGTTTAGGTTTTGGTTTAGGTTAGGGAGTTGAGAATAGGATTAGGTGTAGGCTTAGGTTTAGGGATTTGAGAATACATTTAGGTTAAGGTTTAGGTTATAGGTTTTGGTTTAGGTTAAGGTTATAGGATTTTGGTTTAAGTTTGGTTTTAGGATTTAAGTTTAGGTTTTTTAGTTTAGGTTTAAGTTTTAGGTTTAGGAATTGAGAATAGGTTAAGGTTTAGGTTTAGGACATCGGGTTCGGGTTCGGGTTCGGGATCGGGTTTAGGTTTGGGTTTTAAGTTTAGGTTTAGGTTTAGGTTAGGGAGTTGAGATTAGGATTAGGTGTAGGTTTTAGGTTTGGGGATTTGAGAATACATTTAGGTTTAGGTTTAGGGAATTGAGAATAGGTTAAGGTTTAGTAAATCGGGTCGGGTTCGGTATCGGGTTTAGGTT